>JARHVA010006008.1:0-115000 GCA_037957365.1 Torreya grandis
AGAAATCTCCTACTCAGATAATATACTACACATTCTTTTCCTTGTTCATCATGTTGAGCCAAAAGTGCCCCCAAACCATGTTCAATATCTAAGATATAAAGCACTTGTGGCTTTCTTGGCATTAATGGAGACAAAATTTGGTGGATTTTCCAAATAGGATTTTAAATAATAAAATGATTTTTGATAGTTTAAAATTCCATTGAAAATTGGCACCCCTTATTTAAAGATATGAGTGAAAGGATGGCAGTGAGAAAACTATGAAATGAATCAAAAAATAAACTAGCTTTTTACCTGGAAGTTGCAAAGTTGTTTCAAATTAAAAGGAAGAAGCATTTCAATGATGGACTTAACCTTAGATGGATTAAATTCGATTCCTCTATGAGAAATATTTAAGCCTATAAATTTACCTGAGGTGACTCCAAATACACATTTATTAGGATTAAGCTACACCTTATAATCATGAAGCCACTCAAAGATTCTTTATAGAAACATCTGGATGTCTTGCATGCTTTTTTAACTTTCCTAGCATATCATAAACATATTATTCAACAATATCATGCATCATGTCTTAAAAATGATAGTCATTTTATGTTGATATGTAGCACTTACATTAATCAAGCTAAATGATATAAGTTGGTATTGTAATGTTCCCCACAAAGTGGTGAACATTATTTTATATTAATCTTATGGTACTATTTTGATTTTATTGTATCCTAAAAAACCATCCATGAGGGATAACATTTCATATCATGATTTTTAATCTAAAATCATGTCAATTTTAAATAATTGGAAATCATCTTTTGGACATGATTTATTGAGATATTTAAAGTCTATACATTGAATACCTTTAATTTCTTATTGACTTGAATTTTTTTGGATATCCATTATGAGTAATCAATTGGTCAAATGAATTGAGATCCTAATAATTTTTTCAAATCCTTATTGAAAAATATAAAAATACATGGATACATTTTATGTAATTTTTGTTTTAATATGCTTAGCATTTAGGTGCATAATAAAATGGTGTACTTATTGATAATTTTGACCTCATAGGTCAAATTGTCACCCCTATCATTAAAATTTTTGAATGTTATGCTAGTTTGTCTTGTTGGTCAATATATTAGTCTTGAAAAGTCCTCAAAGTGATTAATTAAAGTCATGATTAACATGTTTTAAGGTTGATTAAGTGATTTAATTTTTTTGTCCTTCATTTGTCTTATCCTTGTCTACTCATTTTTTGGCCTTTTTGAGCCATTTTTAGTGGTGAGAAGAGTCTATAGTTCCTTGATAAGTGTTTTTGTTTTTTAGGGTCATTTTATGCATAAAATATGAATAATCAGGTTGATCACATTTTGGACTAACTTCATGACTCATTTCCATGCACTTTTGACCATCTTGTGACCTTTAGAGAAGGTTTTGATGTATCTACTCATGAAGAAGATCAATTTCATCTTTATTAAAATTATTAGACATTTAAAAGACTTAGAAACACACTTGACAACATTAAAATCAGATATCCTTAGTGAATTTGGCTTTTTTAGTGCAAAAATAGGCCTTTTTGAGGTATTCATATTGGTTTTCAAAGGATTTTTATGAGAAAAAAATCATAAAGGATTAATGGGGTCACAAAAGGGTCATATCAGTGGTTTTTAGGAATATTTAGGTAAAAAATGGAAAAATACACTTTGCTTCTATATCGACCTTCATGGTAGCTCTGCAAGGGCACTTTTCAAATGCTTGATACGGAAAGAGGAGAGAGAATTAGGAGCTAAAAATATGTCCATTGTTAGGGATAAAAGTAAGATTGAAATTAGTGGAATTTTTTCATGGATTTGTGGCTTCATATTTATTAACAATCGCTAAGAGTGATAGTAGGTCACTATAGCCTATGCATCCAAGAGTGGTATGTTCTTGCACCTATTTCTCAAGCTTATAAATTGATAGAGAGGAATGGTTTTTAGGAATTATTTTATAGGTCATGAATATTATTTTCATATTGGTTTCATTTGATAAATCATTCCAAGAAATTATATATAGCATAAAGCCATGTTTCCTTCATTATCATTGTGAGTGGTCTTTTGGGTCAGTTTTGGAGCAAAAACCAAATTTTTAAGCAATTGTTTTCATATTTAGAGGTTATAAATTAAATATATAATTAATTTCACACCTCATTCAACAAATCAAGGGTTCATAGGTCTCCATTCTAAGTGTATCTTCTTTGAGGGAGTTTAAGCTGAGTTGATCTCTTCAACAAGGTACAAATGCATTTGATGAGCTTGATTTATGTGTTTAATAGGTTATGAGGTGATGTTGTATAACATGAAACACATGTAAACATTCTCTTAGAGTTCAAGGTGACTCAAGAAACTCTAAAAAGATAAACATTATTAGTTTAGAGCCCCAAATGACTAAAAGAATACTAGAAAATTGTGTACTATTGTGTTGTTAATTTAAGAGACCTTTCAAGGAACTTCATACTCTTTTTAATATGCTATGAAGGTACAAAATCATATAAAAAAATGAATAATGTTATATAAAGTGATATTAGATCTTACAAGGTTCACAAATTTCATCAAAATCATGAAGGAAACTAGCCTAAAACTCAGTTTAGCAGAGCTTAAGGTAAGTTAACACTATTTAAGGTAATAGCTTGTTCCTTATTTCCCTACTATTCTAACCCAACCATGCTAAGTTGAGTAATTAAAAATGAATAATAAATATTTTTGAGACTAATGGATTTATATTAAGTGATAAAATGACTATTTGCCTTTGCTCATGCATAATAAACACCTTGTAACCATTAATGATGTCACAGTCAATCAATTTTCAAGCAAAAGAGAAACTAGAACTTGAAGAGATAGAATGAGTTGATGAGGTCTTAGTAAAATAGAGAAAGGAATTCAAAAAAGCTCAAGAAGCCAAGAATAAATATATAAAGTATCAATCTCACTTCTTTCTCAATTCAAGCACACCTATATAAGGCAAATGGAAACAAACACTTACAGGTAACCTCATAAGGTCTTAGTAGGTTTCTAAAGATAGTTTGCAAAGTTGGAGAAATAAAGGTGTAATTGATAGTTTTGGTTGATCAATAGTTAGTTTAAAATGGAATCATGATAAAGGATATGAGAGAATTTCCAAGTGGATATACATTTTCCTAAGAACCTACAATCATTTACCTCTTGAAACACTCAGCTACAACCAACTCAAGAAGCCACCTACAATCAATAAGATCACAATGTTGGTTTGAGGGAGACTTCAATGATGAAATAAATTTAAGAAGGTTATTGAGTTTTTTAAGGGGATCCTTATGATAGAGAGAGAGAGACTCATGAGTATTTTACTTATTGTTCAATATTTCAAAGCATCTCTCAAGCTCAAGTAGAATCTGTACAAGGACTCATCAAAGCACCTATAGTCAAGTTCTTGGTAGTTATTTAATTCTATACAATAATTATTGGTGCTTATTTGGAGTAACTAAATACATGATAAGTATGAAGTTGAAGAACCTAATTTAGGTAGATCAATAAATAACAAGCTCTTGGTTCTTAATAGCTCAAAAGGAGACCTACAACAAACTTAAGAGCACTATTATAGTCAAGAGGGTGAAACATGTTAAATGAAGACTTCAAGGGAGTAGAAAAATTTAAGGAAGGCATTGAGTTACCTTTGAATCATTTAGAAATTAAATGACATATTCCCACCTCTTTATACCTTGTTGTCAAATTTCTCAAGGTACTTGCATTACCACAATCTATATAAAACACATTAATACCCAACTACAGTTTCTTCAATTTAGGTCTTCCTTTAGATTAGTAAAAATAAATGAGAACATAGTGGTATCCTAGAGAATGATCAAAAGAATGCTTTAAGAGAATAAGTGATGTGAATTGATCAATAATATGAATAAGGGAACACTAATCTATAGTTCACCACTTCATGCATTAGCACCTACAACTGTGTATAAGGATAATAAGGGTTTGAATGTGGTGATACTGAGTTGTTGAGAATATCACTCCAAGTTAAAATGAGGTAACTAAATATCATGAATATGAACTAAGTATTCAGAATATGATCAAAGGACTCTAGGGTTTCACAATCTTGAACCCACATTATTGTAACCTACAGTCAGAATTAGCACCTATAGCCAATTCAATTGGCAAACATGCTTTGAGTACACTAAATAAGTTATCATCTAGGTATTAGGATGATTGTAAAGGTATAATAGGAGAATATTCATGGAAAATGATCCCATTGAGATAATAATAACACTATGGGAGCGTCCAAAGAGGCCACTTATAAGCCTAATTGTAGGCACTTATAGTCTTATAAGATGAACCATAATGATTAAAAGCCTAAAAGGAATTAAAATAAGATATAAATGCCTCAAAATATCTCAAAAGAACCTTAGACTATATAGAAAAAATTTCAAATCCTAAATCTTCATCTATAAGACCTATATTATTCCAACGATGGTCAACTATAGTTGATTGTAGTATGACGTGATGACAATGCCCTAAAACTATCTATCTTGAAGATGGCCTAGGATAAATATGATGAAAATAGGCTTAAAGGACTATGAGATGGCATTGATGATTTTAAGAGGATATGGATCATGGTATATAAGACCTAAGACAAAGGATCCACCTATAGGTATGCTAGGTTTTTGAGTAAGAAACACAAAATGCAGTCATAGTTTGTCAATCTTGTCAAGAGTTAGCCATACATTGAAGAGTTTAGAAAAGGTTGGAATGATGGGTCTGATTAGAGTGCCTTAAAAGTGGTGATATTCACTTCATAATAATCACCTATAATGGAAGCAAGGCATAGAAGGGTTTTAAAAATAACAATAGTCAATATATAGAACCCTACATAGTTAGTGAGTGCTCAAGATGTCTATCTAAGGTCTTATGGTGTTTGAATGGGATAGAGACATGAAAAAACCTTAGAATTTGGTATTTAACACCCCCATAAATTTACCAAGCCTCTCATAGGATTTTTTCATAAGGAAATAGGGGGAGTGCCCTATATTCTGCCTAAGACAGAGAACACTCCCAGAGGCATAAAACCTTGTAGATTTAGAAGGATATGATGAAAAAGTGTGTTGGACGATGTTGGATCATTTAATAATAGTGTATAAATTTGATAAATATATGAAAAATAATGATGAATGTATCAAAAGTGTCTAAAACGTAATAGGGTGGCCCAAACCCACATAGGAGAAGAAATACCTATAAGGTCTTGATTAGGCCTATTGCCTAAAAAAGGTCATTTCATTTTATAATGTAAGATAAACATTAAAAAGCATGGGAAAATGGGAATGGGGAGTTATTAGGTGTGTTAGAGATTTTTTTTGTAGATAAATCTATGAAGAATCCATTTCTTGGCCCAAGATCATAACAGGGTGCATAGAATGCCTTGAAGGACTCGAGAGGCCATGTATTGAAATCTCACAATAGCATGAAGGCTTAGAATGGGACCTCAAGTAGATTAGGGATGTTGGAGAGGGTATTTAACTTAAATTTTATGTAATTTTTTTGAGTATTGGATGTTAAAAATTTATGAACAATCCTTAAAGGCTATAACTACCTAAAACCCTCCCAAAACCCTAGTTTGGACCAATTTGCAAAGATTGACTTGGAAAACTCTTAAAATTCCAAAATTTATTCCTAAAACTATCAAATTATACTATCAGAGGGTCCTCCACATGTATTTTTTCTATACCTTCATTTGTACATAATAGTACAAAAATGATACCTTGTCATGTTTTTGAGCTAAAATAGGGGTTCTAAAGTGTGTAAAGAGATAAAAATAAATTTGGGAGGTATATTGAATTTTTTTTTACTTTTTAAAATTAAAAAATATATAATAATTCTCTCAGAGATTCCCCAAATGTTCAAGTCTTTCAGTCTAGTCAAAAAATGCTTCAAAAAGGCATGCTTGCCCATGGCCATTTCAATGTTCTTGTATCTCCATAGTATTACAAAACACCAAAATTCATATGGAATATTAATAAATAATGGGTAAATTTAATAATTTTTTTTTTTGTGATTTTCACATGTGTGGGGGGTCTCAGGAGCAAGATTTTCACTTTAAAGGCCTTGGAGGGCTAATTAGGCCTAATTTGGTTGAAAGAATGTGCTAGAAAAGATATCTACACTTGGATTTTGGAAAGAAAAAAAATTGTATTTGTAAGGGGATAGATGGTGTCTAAAAATGTTCTAATTTTTCTAATATCATCTCTGTATTCTCCCAGATAAGGAGATTTCTTAAAGAAAGGCTACAAGGGATTAAAAGGAAATGCATGGTGGTGTAGAACCAAGTCTTATTGAGTGCCTAATGGATAAAATTTAATTTTATAGGTATTATATGCTCTTTAAAATTTATCCATGGAGGATATCTACAAATTTTAAGCAAACTTGAAGAAAGACCAACTTTTGCCTTCTACACCTTAGTGGAAATGAGAAAGTTAAGGATCCAAAGGACTAAATCAATGCATATAACTCCTCATAAGGTCTTATAAAGTTTTTAAATAAGATTATAGATCAAATTTAAACTTTTAATAAGTCATGAAAAGGTTTTAAATCAAGGATAATAAGTGTCAAAAGGTTTCTAGACTCAAGTAGGTCTCTCCTTCCTTCCTATGCCAACCTTGGAGACAAAGTTAAAAAGATGGAAAAAGTCTCCTAACAACTTTTATCAAGTGTTAAAACATCATAAATTAGAATAAATAATGTTTCAAATAATTAATTGAATGGAATTTAAGGCCTACTTTCATGGAGGAAGACTCACTCACCAAGAAGACATGAGAGCTAAAATCTAGGGGTTGTAACAAGTATTTATGCACTCTCTAAGTGGTCTAGGATGGAATAAACATTATTAAAAGGTTAAAAAGTCCCCAAAATATTTGAAACTATCTGTTCCATGCCACCCTATGGAGGACTAATTTTTGATAGGTTGAATAAATGCTACGTAGCACTAAAGGAGGAGTAAGACCAAGTTTGAAGTCCACTTTTTTGGGGATGCTTTGTCTCCAAGCATTTATTTTTATGATTTAAATTAATCATATATAATTTAACATATCACTATTTTATTTTATTTTTCCTAAAGGATTTCAAAAAATTTACTCACCTTTTGAGAGAAATAAGAAGCTTTATTCCTCCATTTTTAGGCTTTTTGAGTGAAGTATATGTGTTTGCCATTGATATAATCTAGTGAAACACTTATTTGCCTATGTTATTATCTAGTTATTGTACCTTTGTGAGAGATATTTGATGTTATACAGGTCATTTTAAGTGTCTAAACAATCTTAATTTCAAGCATTAGATGTGAGTTCAATTTCTCTACACTCCTTCCTTGTATAGATTGAGTTTGTCAAGTCCTTCTGAAACACTTTTGTAGAAATCATCCATGAGTGTATAAAATGCGTGAAAGTTTATCACTTTCATAAGAGTGTGATTTAAATCATAAGTGGTCATAAAACATTGGTGCATCACCTTCATTTCTATTTTATCTTTTAGTTTCATTGTAAACAGTGACTTTTGCCCCCTTTTCATTGCTAGAATCAATAGATAGTAGGTTAAGAGTAAGTTTTAGTGAGAACACCAAGGGAACAAGACCTCTATAGAGTTTATCTCCATTATAAAATCACCTAAACTTATGATATATTCCATGTTCCAATAAGAGTAAAGAATACCACACTTTCTCTCAAGGGCACACTCTTGATTGATAATAATTTTTGGCTCCCCTGGTAGGACCCATTCTCCTTGGCATAGCTAAATTTTGGAGCTAAAGAGATTTAATTGTAGCATAAAAGGATATTAATTATCATTATAACCTAAATATTTATTTAAGTTATAGTGTTTATATTAGCATTTAGGCAACACTTTCATGCCAAAATTTGCCATAAGATCATCCGGTGAACGTATTCCTCTTGAGTTCATTGAGTTGCCTTATACTTCTTACAAAAGAGAAAAGTTTAATAGGATAAAAAACTCTCCTAAAAATTAATATAGATCTCTTTTCCATCCTATTATCTTAAATATTGAAAATCTAACTATCCATATGGCCATCAGAAATCAAGTGTTTATGCCATTCAATAGAGGTAGTCCATTAAATTTAGCCTAGTTTGATGACATAACTATATCATCTCTTAAGATTATCCCATTATTCTTAGGAGAAGATAAAATAACTCATATTGAGCACATCAAGGATGTTGCTAACCTCTATTCAGTCTATAATGTCATTTAGGAGAATGTGGCTATTAGACTGTTTGCTTCTTCCATCAAAGGAAAAGCACTACAATGGTATAGAAACCTACCACTAAACACTATTTATTCTTAAGATGAATTAGGTTTATCCTTAGTCAAATAATTTGAGGACAAATATGATCACCTATCCTTAGTTGAATAACTAACTACCATAAAAATGGCTCTTCATGAGTTCATGATTGACTTTAACCTTAGATTCCAAAAAAATTGACCAGGATACCTATATTGATTATGCCATCCCCATAATATGCCTTCTTGTACTATTTAAGAACCCTCAATTATGACATTAGTGTTATGATATAGTCAATGGGTGGTAATATTTTTCTAGATGCTTATGAGGTTACAATAATAGTAGAAAATAGTCTGATATAAGCTAGTAAGCTTTCTCTAATGCATTTAATGCCTATCTTCCTAGAATTGTAGTCTATACTATCCCCTCAAGATCCTCAAGTTCCATCATTAGCTCCTATTCCACCTCCTCAAGCCCAAGTTGAAACCCCTTCTAGTCAAGCTAGTAAGTTTGGAGAAATGAAAGGTTTGTTGCAATATTTTGGAAATGAAATAGTAAAATTGAAGAGGTAATAATATCAGGTAAATAAAACTTATCAACAACCAAATCAGCCCACCTATTAGCCTTTCAGAGATCAAAGGCCTGCTTATCAAGGATTTAGAGAGAATAAACCATCCTACCAAGTTCAAGGATAAATAACTCAAGCTAAAACATATGAAACTATTGATCTTATGTACCTTCAACCTCAAGGGCTATTATTCCTACACCACCTCCAAAAAACTTGATGCAAGTCTCAGGTTGGCAGCCCTTCAATCTCAATGATGTTCAGAACTAAAGCTTGATGTCACAAAACATGAATATTTCCCAAATGACACAAGAAGATTTTTATCTTCAAGGAGATAAATACCAAGAAATAGGTTTGGTACCACAAGGAGAGGTTCAAAATTTTTAAAGGTATCCTGATGCCATTAATGTAAATAGGCAAATGGATGATCATGTGGTTTTTAATCAGAATGGTGAAACTAGCACTCTAAATGGCCAAGTTATAACTATTAATAGATCTAAAATAAGAGACATTGATGAGGCTCAAGATTTGAGTCATTATTAAATTAATATTAATATTATTTCCAAAGGTACCAAAGATCATTTTTTTGCTCCAATAACTTAGAAAAATTAGAATATAGAATCTAGAAAAGTTCATCAAGTACCTTTAGTTCATGAGCATCAAGTGGTTCAAAAGGTGTAGCCAAAGGTTATTGGGACTCAATTTAGTATATTTTATCAAATGAATAAGTATAATAATCAATATAATAATGTGGGATTCCCTATTTATTCTAGGATAAAAATACATACTCATTCAAGAGCTTTCAGCTCTCAAGTTGACTCCAAAACTGATTGAGAAAGGTGTTGTCTTGACTAATTCAAACTAGATAATGAAGAAAAAAGTATAAGAGGTACATAATATGGTAAAGGTGGATATAAATAAGGTAAAATAAAATAAAATTCCTCATTTTTATCTCTCCTTGATATTTGGTGACACTTTAGTTCATAACTGCATGGTGGATAGTGGAGCCAGTAACATTATTATGCCTAAGCAAATTGTGGATAAGATTGGTTTAGTTTATAAACCAAATGAAAAATGGGTATTTAAATTGGATTGGTCACCAAAAAATATGGTAGGTATAATTAAATATATAAATTTTACACTACATGATTATCCAAATGTTACCATTTAGTAGGATGTAGTGGTGGTGGACTTGCCTCCTTAATTTACCATGTGTTTATCAAGAGACTTCACCTTAAAGATTAAGGGATACTTATCAGATGATTAGAAATATTAAATGTTTATAAAAAATTATGGTACTAAGGTAACAATTCATTCTGAACCCATTTCATGTTTTCATTTGGATCCATATATGCCAAGTGTTATAAACACTAATTATATCATCTCAGACGAGGTGCTAGAAATTAGTGGAGTGGAAACTAACTCACCTTTAGATAGAGTTCCAGATTTTTTCCTTTATGAATGGGCCTAAAAATTACATGATCATGATCATTAAAAGATAATTGAGGAGGAGAGACTTAGTTTTTATTTCCTCCATGAGAATGATGCACTAATTCTAGCCATAGTAAAGGATGATGAATCTAGTGAAGGTCTATGGTAATTGTACTTCAATGGATCAAGGAAAAAAAATGGTACCATTAATGGAATGATGTTTATTTATGTAAAAAATTAAATGTATTTCTCCTAAATTAATTTTCAATTTGGTTATTCAAATAATGTTATAGAGTATGAGGCACTAGCTCACGATTTACAATGGGCTAGGAAGATGAAAATCAACACCTTGCAAGTTTTTGGTGATAGTGAACTTATAGTTTACCAAGTAAGAGGTATTAATGTATGTAAGAACACATTTATTATAGCTTATAATCATATGATGTGGAACTTACTTAAGGACTTTTAGGATTTTTACATTCAAGTAATACCAAGAGATGATAATAAATATGTGGATAGGTTGACTACCATAGGGGATCAATTTAGTATCCTAACTAATATTAAAAATGAAAAAAATTAGTCAAAAATTAAGGTGGTTTTGAGGTCTTCCATCCTAGATAATAATGATAATTGGTAGGTATCTAAGGTTGACAATCAAATTGTTAGGTTCTTACAAGAAGAGGTTGAGTTTTACTCTAGGAATCAATTGAAGTTGTTGCAGCAGTATGGTGATCAGATTATGAAACTAAAAAATAATAAGCTACCCAAAGGATTGGTCAAAATTGAGAATATATTCAGTGGTGATGATGAATTGAGGAAGGAGAAGTCATCTTTGTCAACTAAAGAAGAACACTATGCCAATATGGAGATTGTAGCTAGTAAGAACTTAAAACTGGGTAAGGTATACACTCCTTCATAAAATTAAGCTTTCATTAAATTATGTAAAAGTTTTTCTAATGTTTTTTCATATAAATATAGTGATCTAAAAGGATTTGACCTAAGTCTATCTCAACACACCATTGAGCTAGAGGCTGAAACCAAACTTGTGAGACAAAGGCAAAGTCCCTTAAATATGAAACTTGAGCCTTTGATGAGATCTAAACTTCATAAAATCATAGAGTTAGTGATTATATTTACAATAAATAACTCAACTTGTGTATCAAACCTCATTCTAGTATGAAATAAAAATGGTGAGATTAGACTATGTGTTGACTTTTAGGATTTAAACAAGGCTTCCCTTAAAGATCACTATCCATTGCCATCCAAGGAACAAATTTTACAACTAGTTGTAGGTTTAGAGAGGTTATTTTTATTGGATGAATATAGTGGATATAATCATATCTTTCTTAAGTCATAGGAACAATTCAAGACAACATTCACTACAAAGTGGGGGACCTTTGCATATAGAAATACACATTTTAGTTTATCCAATACTGGAGAAACCTTTCAGAGGGCCATGGATGTGGCATTCCAAGGTCTTATTAATAGGTTTTTACTTATCTATTTGGATGACATAACCATGTTTTTAAATATTAAAAGTGATCACATGGTCCACCTCATATAAGTTTTTGAAAGGTGTAGGCAATTTAGGGTGTCTCTTAATCCCCAAAAGTGTGTCTTCTTAGTTCATAAAGGTAAGCTTCTATAGCATGCAGTTTTAAAGTATGGCTTAAGTATAGATCCTAAAAGAATAGATTAAATTCTTTATTTTTCCTTTCCTAAGCACAAAAAGGCCTTGTAAATCTTCTTAGGAAAAATCAATTTTATAAGAATATATATTTCAGATTTTGTCACTTTAGCTAGGCCACTCACAACCATGCTAAAGAAGAATCAAAGTTTTAGCTAGCCCAAGAAAGGAATGAAGAGTTTTTAAGAGATAAATAAAGACATTTATTTATCCTAAACTCATAAATATATATTTCACAAAATATTTCACCTTGTACACCTATGCTAACATGGACACCATTTCGGGTAATCTTATGCAATAGAATCATGAGGCCTTAGAACAACCAATAGCCTTATTCAATCAAGGCTTGGAGGAGTATGAAACAAGGTATTTTTTTGTTTAAAAACATGTAATTTTAGTAATTAGGTATCTTAAAATGTTTAAATAAATTTTATCTAATAATAAGATACATCTAAGGTTTCTCATCCAAGTGTCAAGGAGTTCCTCTTGAACAAAGATATAAATGAGAAGAGAGTTGGTTGGATAATGAAAGTAATGGAGTATGATGTCGAAATCAAGGTCACAAAGCTGATTAGAGGTAAATGACTTTATGATCACTTATCCCAAGACTTTTAAAGGGATAATGAAGTGGTTTTAGTGTTAAATGATGAAGAAGTTACAACTGATCATACCTCACCTTTTAGCTATTTTCATGGCTTGGTAAGATATCTCCAAGATGGTCATTAGCCTTCTCATTTAAGTGATTCAAAAAGAAGATATGTTAGATTGAAATCCATTCCATTTTTTCTTTTTGATGGTGTTATTTTCAAGAAAGATATCAATGGTATGTTCTAAGGTGTATAGATCCAAGCCAAACATAAAGGTTGCTTGAAGAGTTCCATGATGGACATGGTGGAGGACATTTCTTAGCAAGGAATAAATCACTTAATATTATGAGAGGTGGGTACTATTGGCCAAGCGTATTTGGTGATTATCATGCATGGGTTAGAAAATGCAAGTAGTGTGTTATGTTTGTAGGGAAAGCGAAATTTGTAGCCTTACCCCTCTAACTAATTGTGGTGGACCAACCCTTTGTCCAATGGGGATTGGACTTTATTGGCCTCATCAATCCTCCTTCAAGCTCAGGTCATAAGTGAATCCTTATTGTGACTAATTAATTCACAAGATGGATAGAGAAAATAGCATTGAAAGAAGCAAATGAATCTAATGTACTAGATTTTTATGAGGGTTTGCATATTAGATTTAGGGTTCCTTCAACCATCATTTTGGATAATGACATGGCTTTTATGGGAACTAAGATAATCCAATGGGTTGTTTAACATGGTATTTACCTTATCACTTCATCAAAATACTATCCACAAATAAATGGCCTTGCTGAGTCCATAAATAAGAATCTGTTAAAGATCATAAGAAGGAATATTGAAGATAATCAAATGTCATGGAATTTAAATTTAATGTTAGTTATATGGGTTGATAGGATCATGTATAAAAGATCAATATCCAACTCTCCATACAAGCTAGTATATGGTAAGGAATTAAGGTTACACATTTATCTTAAGTTTCCTACTTTAGAACTAATTCATCAGCTTGAGTTTTTGGAGAATGAAACAATGGAGATCAGGTATGCTGAACTTATGGAGTTAGAAGAGATTATAAATCAATCCATATTAGCCATGGAAATCCACCAAGCACAAGTGAAGAGAGCCTTTGAAAAAAGAGATTATTAATGGAGTTTCAAATAAGGAGACTTGGTTCTCAAGTTGGATGAGGATAGAGATAAACCAGGAAGGCGTACAAATTTTGATTCCCTTTGGAGAGGCCCATACACAATCTCTAGCTAAAAATCCCACAATGCCTTCTAACTTGCAAAGATGGATGGTTAGGAGATTTTAATCCTAGTTAATGGGATACATTTGAAACACTACTATTAAGAGTTAAGTTCCTTTTACATAGTTAATTTGTTTGTTTTCCTCTAAGTTTTGTCCTAACACATTAATGTGTTTATGTTTTGTATCAGTACACATTTGCTTTGATACTTAGTTTCCCATGTTTTGTGTGTTTCCTTCATTATTTTATAGGAATAAGTGTTCTTATTTCAATTCAAAAAGTAATTGGAGTCATGAATCAGATTTTTCACTATTTTATGAGTCTAAAGGTCATGTAAATGGTTTGGTTCTCAAGCATAGTATGCATGCTTTCCAGTTGAGTCACCAAAATGTTGACAGTTTTGACCTCATAAGTTAAATTGTCACCCATATCATTCAAAAATTTTCATGTCATGCCATTTATTATTATTTATCAATAGGTTAGTATTGAAAATTACTTAAAGTTATCATTCAAAATTATGATTATTAGGTCTTGAGGTTGATTAAGTGAGTTAAGTTTTTATCCTTCATTTATCTTGTCCTTGTCTAGTCATTTTTTGATCTTTCCAAGCCATTTTTAGTGATGAAAAGAGTATATAGTGCCTTGATGAGTTTATTATAATGTTCTAAGGTCATTTTATTCCAAACATATGAATAATCAAGTTGATCACATTTTGGATTAACTCCATGACTCATTTCCATGCATTTTTTACATCTTGTGACCTCTAAAGAAGGTTTGTAAGGTTTTGATGGTATATGCTCAGGAGGAAGATAAATTTCATCTTTATTCACCTTATAAAATATTTTAAATACTCAATAACACACTTTACAACATTTCAATCAGATCTCCTTAGTGAATTTAGCTTCTTCAGTGCAAAGACAAGCCTTTTTGAAGTATTCATACTGGTTTTAAGAGGATTTTTGTGATAAAATAATATTATAGGATTAATTGGGTCCCCATAGGTTCACATAAGTTGTTTTGAGGAATTTTAAAGTGAAAATATGGTAAAAATCCACTTTGCTCCTATATCAACCTTCTTAGTAGCTCTAGAATGGCATTTTTTAAATACTTAGTGTGAAAAGAGGAGAGATATTTATGAGATTCAAATTTGTGTATTGTTATGGATCTAAGTAAAATTTAAATTATTAGTATTATTTTATGGATTGGTGGACTCATATTTATGCACAAATACTAAGAGTGATAATAGGTCACTAAAGCCTATACATCCGAAAGGGGTCTATTCTTGCACATGTTTATCAAGATCAAAAATTGATGGAGAGGAATGGTTTTGAGGGATAATTTAATAGGTAATTAATATTATTTTAATCTTGGTTTTATCAAATAACTCATTTTAGAAAAGTATTTATAGCATAAAACCATGTTTCCTTCACTATCTTTGTGATTAATCTTTTGGGTCAATTTTGGAGCAAAACCTGAGTTGTTAAGAAAATGTTCTCATCTTCAAAGGTTATAAAATTATATATAATTAATTACACACCTCATTAATCAAATAAATGGTTTATAGGTCTCCATTCTAAGTATATCTCCTATGAGGGAGTTTAAGCTGAGTTGATCTCTTCAACAAGGTATAAATGCA
The DNA here is from genome assembly GCA_037957365.1 of Torreya grandis. Taxonomy (NCBI): domain Eukaryota; kingdom Viridiplantae; phylum Streptophyta; class Pinopsida; order Cupressales; family Taxaceae; genus Torreya; species Torreya grandis. The sequence continues at coordinate 15,427 of JARHVA010006008.1, forward strand.
TTTCATGATCTTGATTTTAGTGTTCAATAGGTTATGAGGTGATGTTGGATAACATGAAATACCTCCAAACATTATGTCATAGAGAAATGTGACTAAATACAATATATAAAGACAAAATTTATCAGTTTAGATCCCTAAATGACTGAAATAGCACTAGAAAATTGTGTGCTATTGTGTTGTTAATTCAAGAGACCTTTTAAGGAAATTCATATTATTTTAAATATGCTATGAAATTACCAAATTCGATAAAAAAGTGAATATTTTTATATAAAGTGATATTAAAGCTTAAAAGGTTCACAAATTTCATCAAAATCATGAAGGAACTAGCTTAAAACTTATTTTATCAAAGTTTAAGGTAAGTTAACATTATTTAAGGTAATAACTTGTTCTTTGTTTCCCTACTATTCTGACCCCACCATGGAAAGTTGAGTAATAAAAAATTAATACTAAATATTTTGGAGACTAATAGAGGAAAATTGAGTTATAAAATGACTATTGACCTTTTTTCATGCACAATAAGCACCTTATATCCATGAATGATGTCACAATCAATCAATTTTTAAGCAAAGGAGAAGCTAGAACCTAAAAAGATAGAATGAGTTGATGAGGTCTTAGTAAAAGAGAGAAAGGAATTAAAAAAGTTTAAGAATCCAAGAAAAAATATATATAAAGTATCAATCTCACCTATTTCTCAGTTAAACACACCTATATAAGGTAAATGGACACAAATACCTAAAATCAAGCTCATAAGGTCTTAGTAGTGTTCTAAAGACAATTTGCAAAGTCGGAGACTTAAAAGTGTAGTTGATAGTTTTGGTTGATCAATAGTTAGTTTCAAATGGAATAATGATCAAGGATATGAGACACTTTACAAGTGTATATAAAATTTACTAAGAACCTATAGTCATTTATCTCTTGAAACACTCAACTACAACCAACTCAAGAAGCCACCTACAACCAATAAGGTCACAATGTTGTATTGAGGGAGACTTTCATGATGAAACCACCTCAAGAAGGTTATTGAGTTTGTTAAGAGGATCCTTATGATAGAGAGAGAGAGAATCATGAGTATTTTACCTATTTTTAAATCTTCCAAAGCATCTCTAAAGCTTAAGTACAGTCCATACAAGGACTCATCGAAGCACCTATAATCAAGTTCTTGGTAGTTGTTTATGTCTATATAATAATTCTTGGTGCTTAGTTAGAGTATATAAATACATGATAAGTATGAATTTTAAGAACCTCATTGAGGTAGATCAATAAACAACAAAATCTTGGTTCTTAATAGCTTAGAAGGAGACCTAGAACTAGCTTAAGAACACTGTTACACTCAAGAGGGTGAAACATGATAAATGAAGACTTAAAGGGCATAAAACATTTCAAAGAAGTCATTACATTGTAATTGAATTATTTGTAAAGTAAATACCATATTCACAACTCTTTTTACCTTGTTTTCAAAGTTTTTTAGGCATCTTACATTGCTACAATCTGTACCAAACACATTAATACCCACCTATAGTTTATTCAATTCAGGTCTTCCTTTAGATTAGAACAAATAAAGGAGAAGACAATGGTATTTTATAGATGTTTGATTCTAAAAATAATGATTCAAGAGAATAATCGATGTGAACTAATCAATAATATGAAGAGGGGAATGCTAATCTACAGTTCACCACTTCATGAATTAACACCTACAATTATGTATAAAGATAATAAGGGTTTGAATGTGATGATATTGAGTTGTTGATACTAGCACTATAAGTTAACATGAGAGAATTAAATTTCATGAAGATGAACTTAGTATTCATAAGATGATCAAAGGACTCTAGGGTTTCATAATCTTGAACCCTCATTATGGTAACTTATAGTTAGAATTAGCACCTACAACCAAATCAATTGGTAGGAATGCTTTGAGTACACAAAGAAAGTTACTATCTAGGTCTTATGATTATTGTAAAGGAATAATAAGAGAATATTCATGGAAAATGATCCTATTAAGATAAAAATAAAACTATGGGAGCTTCCAAAGAGGCCACCTATAGCTTGAATGTCAGCACTTACAGTCTTATAAGATGAACCACAATGATTAAAAGCCTATAAATAGTTCAAATAGGATGGAGATTCCTCCCAAGATCTTGAAATGACCCTAGAATAAATGGCATAAATTTAAAACCCTATATTTACATCTAGAGGACATCTATTACTCTAAGGATGGACAACTATAGTTGACTATAATATGATAGTGATGACAGTGCCCTAAAGTTAACTATCTTAAAGATGGCCTAGCATAAATATGATGAAAATAAGTCTAAAGGACTATGAGATGGCATAGATTATTTCAATATGATATGGATCATAGTATATAAGACTTAAGACAAAGGATCCACCTATAGTTATGTTAGGTTCTTGAGTAAGAAACACAGAATGCAGTCATAGTCTATCAATCTTATCAAGAGAAAGCCATACCTTGAAGAGTTTAGCAAAGTTTAGAGTGATGGATATGATTAGAGTGCCTATATATTGGTGATATACACTTCATAATACTTTCTTACAATAGAAACAAGGCATGTAAGGGTTTTCAAAATAATTACAATCAGTATATAGAACCCTACATAGTCAGTAAGTGATCAAGAAGTCTATCTTAGTTCTTGTGGTGTTTGAATGGGATAAAGACATGAAAAACCTTGGAATATAGTATAGAACACACCTATAACTTTCCCAATCCTCTCTTAGGATTTTTTTGCATGAGGTAATAGGGGGAGTGCCCTCTATTCTATCTCAAATAGAGGGCACTCCTAGATACATGAAACCCTACAGATTTGAAGGATATGATGAAAAAGTGTATTATAAGATGTTGGATCAATGAATAAGGGTGTATAAATTTATAAAAGACATGAAAAATCATGATTAAGGTATCACAGGTGTCTAAAACATAACAGGGTGACCCAAACCCACATAGAAGTCTTGATTAGGCCTATTACCTAAAAATGTTATTTCCTTTTTCTAACACAAAATAAACATTACAAAGTATGGGAAAATGTGAATGGGGAGTTATTAGTTTTTTTATTGCTTTTTTTCATATAAATCTATGAATAATCCATTTCTTAGCCTAAGATCATAACAAGGTGCATAGAATGCCTTAGAGTACTCAAGAGGCCAAGTTTGGAAGATCACAATAGCATGTATGATTAGAAGGGGAAATAAAGGAGATTGGGGATTTGGGAGAGGATCTTGAAATTTAATTTTGTGGATTTTTTCTAAGGATTGGATTTCATAATTTTATGAACAATCTTTAAAGGCTAAAACCACTTAAACCCCTCCTAAAACCCCAGTTTGGACCAATTTGAAAAAATTGACTTGGAAAAATCATAAAATGACACAATTGATTCCTAAAACCTACCAAAATTTGTATTAGACTCTCATAGGTCATCCACATGTATTTTTTCTATACCTTCATTCATACATAATAGTACAAAAACTATACCTTTCCATGCTTTTGAGCTAAAATAGGGGTTTTAAAGCATGTGGAAAGATACTAATAAATGGGGGAGGTATATATAGATTTTTTTACCTATTAAATTTCTAAAATATATAATAAATCATTCAGAGATTCCCAAAACGTTCAAGTCTTTCAGGCCAGTTAGAAAATGCTTCAAAAAGGCAAGCTTGTTAATGGCCATTTTAAGGTTCTTGTATCTCCACAATGTTCCAAACCACAAAAATTGGCATGGAGAATGATGAAATCATTTATAAATTTAATCAAATGGTTTTTCTTATTTTAACATGTGTGTGGGGTCTCAGGAGCAAGATTTTCACTTTCTAGGCCTAGGAGGGCTAATTAAGCCTAATTTGGTTGAAAGAATGTGCTAGAAAAGATATCTAAACTTGGAGTTTGGAAACAAAATTTTGTGAGGAGATGTAAGGGTATATATGGTGTCTAAATTTTTTCTAATTTTCCTAATATCATCACTTAATTCTCCCATAGAAGGAGATATTCTTAAAAAAAAGGCTACAAGGAATTGAGAGGAAATGCATGGTTTTGGTGTAGAACCAAGTCTTGTTGAGTGTTTAATGGATAAAATTGAATTTTTATAGGTATTTTATTCTCTTTATAAGTCATCCATGGAGTATATCTTTATACTTGAATTAAACTTTAAGAAAGACCAACTTTTACCTTTTATGCCTTAGTGGAAATGAGAAAGTTAAGGAGCTAAAGGACTAAATCAATGCATATAACTCATCATAAGGTATTATTAAGTTGTTTAATAATATTATACTCAAAATTTAAGATTTTAATAAGTCATGAAAATGTTTTAAATCAAGGATAATAAGTGTCAAAAAATTTCCAAACTCAAGTAGGTCTCTCCTTCGTTCTTAAGCCAACCTTGGAGACAAAGTCAAAAAGAAGATGGAAGAAGTCTCCTAAAACTTTGATAAAGTGTTGAAAAATAATAAATTATAATTATTAATGGTTAAAATAAGTAATTAAATAGAATTTAAGGCCTAATTTCATGGAGGAAGACTCATTCACCAAGAAGACATGAGAGCTAAAATCTAGGGGTTGTAGCAAGAATCTAGGCACTCTCCAAGTGGTATAAGATTGAATAACCATTATGAAAAGGTTCCAAAGTCCAAAAAAAATTTAAAAATATCTATTACATTCTACCCTATGGATTAATAATTTTTGATAGGTCGAATAAATACTATGTAGCACTAAAAGAGGAGTAAGACCAATTTTGAAGTCCCCTATTTTGGGGCTACTTTATCTCCAAACATTTATTTTTTCTATTTGAATTCATTTTAAAGAATTTAACATATAAATATTTGATTTTTTTGTGCCTAAAGGATTCCAAAATATTTACTCACTTTTTGAGAGAGATAAGATGCTTTATTCCTTCATTTTTAGATGTTTAGAGTGAAGTGTATGTGTTAGCTATTGTATAATCTAGTGAAGCACTTATTTTCCTATTTATTGGCTTATTATTTTACCTTAATGATATATATTTGATGTTATATAATTAATTTTAAGTGTCTAAACAAGCTTAAGTTTAATCATTGGATGTGAGTTCAATTTCTCTACACTGCTTCCTTGCATAGATTGAGTTTGTCAAGTCCTTTTGAAACACTTTTGTAGAAATCATTCCAAAGTGTAGATAATGTGTGAAATTTTATCCATTTAATAATAGTGTCATTTAAAGCATAATTGGTCATAAAAAATTGGTTCATCACCTTAATTTATATTTTCTCTTTTAGTTTCATTGTAAATAGTGAATTTTACCCCCTTTTTATTGCTAAAATCAGTAGACCATAAGTTAAGAGTAAGTTATAGTAAGAGCACAAAGGGAACCAACCCTCTTTGGATATTATATCCATTATAAATTCACCCAAACTTAGGAGATATTACATTTTAAAATATACATGAGTTAGGATTAACACACTTTATCTCAAGGGCACACTTCTAATTGACAACAATACTATCAAAGATGGATCCAGCCTGGGTATATCAACATAAGACCATGTGTACTACCAAAGATGGATCTATCCCACACATAAAAATAAGAACATTAAATTTTTAGATAATTATAATAAGGAATTCATTTTCCTCTATAGTGAGGGATGCACCAAGATTCATAATTTTGGGATCATCTAGAGTCCCAATGTTGAACTTAATGGCAACTTTCATAAGTAGTGTAGAACCATATTCTAAGATAGTCAGTACCAAGGGGAATTATTATTTTGTCTGATTTTGGGCCATTAGGATCACCCATGTAGTAAGAATAATAATCACCCATGGAAGGTAATTACCATTTATAAAGCTCTTGAGGTAAATTCTAGACCAACCTATCAAATGTCTTTTATCCCTCTAAAATGATGTCTGAGCTAAATATAATGTGAAAAATTTGAGGGATCTATGTTTGATGAAGATGAGAATGAACTTACCCATTTTTTGGCACCTACAATAGGTTTTCACCAAGGGAATCACCTTTTAATTTACTTTTCCCCTAGTGCAATAGTGCCTCAGGGAGGTTTTCACTAGTAGACATCAATGTTTGATTTTATTTTTCATTTTAACTAATAAAGTTCACCTGCTCTCCAAATTAGGCATATAGGGCCAATGTGAATTGAAATCCTTTCTTGTTGTCTCCAATAAGTATATTGTATATAAGGCCCATGAACTCTAAAATTTCTTCTTCATTTTGAAAGTCGTATAAAGGTATAAAGTGATTTTATTGATCCCAATCGATTAGTTCAAAGTAATGGAGGGTAAAATGGAAATTGGAGGAGGATGTGATAGTAAGAATGACATTGGTGTCATAAATGTTTGTATTTTATAGGTTATCTTAAATACTATAATAAAATTATGTGTCACTACAAGGATCTTCTTCATTATATTCTAAAGTTGTGTCACTCTTGAGATTTGAGGGGTCACCCCCAAGCGGTTTGTATCCAATACCTTGAGTACCTTTATGTTTAGTTACTAAGATAGGATCAACAATACCTTGTTATTTTTACTCCAATAATTTCTATTTACAGTCATGATGTTTCATGATTCTATTAGAAATGGGATATTTGTCATTTTGATAACAAGAGGTAAAATCATCATTATATAACCATGAATATTTAGAACTATTAGGTTTTTCTTGATTGAATGAAGATTTTTTGACAAAGAGAGGAGGTCCTTTGGGACAAGAATCTAAGAGAGGAGGTCCTTTGGGACAAGAATCTATCTTTTTTCACCATTACATATTGGGCCTACCATGAGACTTGGGAGATTTAATAAATTATGCAATTTGAAAGGTGTATTTAATGTTATAGATGTTAAGACCCTGATCTTGAATAGTGAAGTGAGAAGACATTTAAGTATGTAGAGAAATAGAATTGGATGCAAGGTTACTTGGGTCAATGTAATTAGACTTAGGAGACTCAAGAAATTTATTATTGTCCTTTTTAGGTGCATACTCAGTAATAGGACAAAAATTATATTAAACACACTCGACTTATAAATGTTAAAAATATTAGTATGGATGTAAATCACTGAGAATAGTAACCTCCATTCCAAAATGGGGGATTTATAGGCATTGATGTAATATAGAAGGGACTGTGTGTACTTCATGGATACAAATATGTCCAATAATTAAGTTTTATGGTATCTTAATATTGATGATGTGGTAGATGGTATCATGGGTGATATGCCCAACAAAGATAGGCAATTAGATGACACCTTGTGATTCTCTTTATGCATTGTCATATACCTTGATGGTAATGGTGGTTGGATATAAATATACTAAAGTATAACCAAAATGTTTTACCAATTTTAATGAGTTTATATTTAGGCCTAAACCATTATATATGAGAACCCACTTGATCTTGTGGCAAGAAATGATGGATTCAATGTAAAGTGGGTTAATGTGTAATGGACTAAGGGATGACATGTCAATTTGGTCAAATATAAGTTATTGACCTAGGGATAAATTCCCCATAAGTGCTTGGAATTGGTGGGCCCAATGTCATTTGGCACCTTGAATTGGTGCATAAGCTCATCAAATATTTCTTTGTGGACTTTAGATGTATGTAAAATATCTAGAATAGAATTTTGTGTCGGTGTCTTTTTTAATTGTTCTACAAGGTCATGTTACTTTAGTGGAAGAAAACAATTTAGATTTTGAAGGTAATGTGTTTTGAAATAGATTATTATTTAAATGAGGTGAAGGACCCTAAATCATAAACCTTAGACGTCGATTTGTGATAACACAATTTTGATTTGAAAGAGGGTTAATTGAAGAGGAATTGGAAGGAGAAGGTTTAAGACCTAAAATGGTAACCCATGGATGTTGAGGCACAATAATGCTATTTAGATTCAGAAGAGAGCCTTTAGGATATGAAGGGACTGGTTTAATAATGGAAGGATTAACATGCTAAGGTGTTTTTAAAGGTTAAAAAAGATTGATTTTAATAGTGGGTACATAATTACTTGTAATATGAACTATAACATTATTTTAGTCATAAGATACATTGTCATAGCCAATCTGATTAGCTTGGGAATCTTGATCTTGATTATGTTTATTTTGATATTGATTTTGATTATAATTATTCAATGGCTGGTTATTATAATTTTTATTATTGGGTTGGCATTGGATATTGTGCTTAAAAAATGAGTTTTTATAGATACCAATATTTTGATTGGAAGTATAAGCAACATTATCCAACTCAGTGTCATCATGTTCAAACATATCTTGGATAAGTGCCTAAGTTGCACACAACTATAGATTTCATGGCCTTTGACATGATGGTAATCATAATAGTAATTATCTCTATACCATACATACTTTGGTTGTCCTCCTTTAAAATGTTTGTTATGTGGAAAAATGACCATGTTTGCCATAACTAATTTATGGAACATCACTTTTATAAGCTCACCAAGGTTAAAGAACAATCTTCTTTGATAATGGTTTCATTGAAGTGGGGGGGGGGGTTTGTGAAAATTAATAGATTGAGTAGGTGGAGTAATTTGGATAGGTGGTGGTTGTACCATTTTTACATGCTTTGAATCAGCTACTCCACTTCCTATGACATTATTATTTCTATTAAAGACTATGGGCTTCTCAAATGTGCTTGCCTATGTTTGCATTAGGACTTGAGATTATGCATGATTCTAAGAATAAATATTGACTAAGCCTTTATTTATATTTATATTTTTAATTTTCACCCCTTTATTTATAATCTCTTCAAATGTGTCAACACAATGAACTCTCAGATTATGGGACACTTTTGAATTTAGTTTGGAAGTGAAAATAATTTCTAGTTGATTATCTAGAATGTTGTGTGGAAATTGACTAGCCAAACTTCTCCATCATTTTAGGTATGCCTAATTTTTTTCCCACATTGATGTTTATCATTGCATAAGTCAACCATGGTCAAATCATGCTCTATGTCATATGAGAAGTGTTTTATAATTTTTTTGGACAAGTAATCATAGGTGCTGATAGATCCCTTTAATAAATGTAAAATCCACTCTAAGACTTGTCCACCCAAGCTACATAGAAACAAATGAAGTAGAAAAATGTTGTTATAGGCTACTTTTTGACATGCCACAAATAATTCCTTTAAATGTTATGTAGGATCACCTCTTCCCTTATAATTTTTGAATTTGAGTTCCTCAAAGTGAGATGGGAAAGGTACTTGAAGGAAAATCATTTCAAATGGGCATGGGCATACCTTATTGAACTTATACTTCTTTCCCTGATTTCATGCTTAAATTCCTAGAATAATGTCTTTTATTACTTGAAATTCCTGGAGAAAAAAAGCATTCTAAAATGGAGGAAGTGTAGTTTGTTGAATTTTTAAAGGGGAATTAGCTTGATCTAGATAAATAAGTGGATTGGGATTAATATAGGTTCAAATGGATACTATTTTAGTGAAGTTATTAGGGTTATTCACCCTATAACCAAGATTACATTATTGATGGGGTACTTTTTGTTGACTAGTATGGGGAAGTAGATTATCAACACATTGTTGAGTTGGAGGGATTTATTGTTGATATGGAGGAATTTTTTTTTTCAAAGGCAGGAAGCTATCACAAAATAACTTGTTATTGGAAGAGGACTTGATGCTAATTATTAAGAATGGATTGTGAATTAATAGGAATCGATTATGGATTGATTATAACTTGAGAGGGTGGAGGATTTTCAACCTGCTATTTTCTATTGGTCACACTTTGTTATAGTGGTGGAGTATTGGTAACCCTTTGTTACATATTGGTCACACCTTACTATAGTGGTGGATTATTAGTAACCTCATATTGTAAATTAGAAGGGATATGATGGGAACTAGAAGGAATTTGTTGCAAACTAGAATGGACTTGATGTTGTGGATTTCTATAAAGGATTTGTTGTGAACTATAAGGGACTTGATGTGGATTAGGGAATAATTTGATGTTTTGGATTGCTAATAGCTTATAGTAATCAATCCATTAGAGGTGCTTTCTTAGGATTTGTGGATATATTTGCACTTGATGGAGGATTAGCTAATGGATATTATTATTGTTGCTTAATGGATGGATTTTATTCCACAAGTGGGGGATTACTAAAAGAAGTAGAAATTAGGTAGGTAACTAAAGAATATAGAAGTGGACTTATTTTTTGTAATTAGGCAATTATAAGTTGGATATTTTGGGAAGGGTCTACAATTTTCCCTTTCCCTTTAGATGATTCTAGAGTTTTATTGGTACTTTGTACAAGAGCTTATTCATGAGTGTAAGTTGACTTTAGACGTATTTTCTCAATTTGAACATGGTTATGAACTTTTTCAATTTCAAGATGTATATCCTTGTATACAGGCTGATGTACCTCATCCTCTAGGCTTTAATTATTTCAAAAATATCCAAGTATGTCATAAGACCACTCATCATCAAGATCATGGTTGTAAGAATGCCCACTTCATCTATACTTAGGCATGTTTGGATTGATAATCTTCATCTTGAATCAAAGTTGGATGTTCAAATTAATTAGATTTGAATGTGTATAAAAGACCTTGTTTATCAATTCAAAGTTGACTATCAAATTTGAAAAGTGCTATTAGGGTCAAATTCTGCCTTAGTGTAATATTGGAATGCCTCTTGGTCAAAGTAGAATGTTTGATTGGACTTTTTAATGTCAAAGTGTAATGTTGATATCAAAGTGGAATGATGTATTCAAGTTAATTGTCAAATTTCACAAAGTTTTAAAATATTAGTGAGTTTTGATAAATTAAATACTTGACCTTAAATTTTAATAAACACTTGTATTTGGACTTAGTTTCTTATTTAAACATCAATGTTTGACTTAAGAACTTGACTTTCAACTTTTTAAAATTGAGAAATTTGATTGACTTTGGATTTGGATTTGGTTTTAGTTTGACTTGAATTGAAATGTTTCAAATGTTGAATTTAACTTTAGAAAAAGTTCAACTTTATTTGAAAGTTGAATTTAATTAACCTTTGACTTTAATTTGAGTTGAATTTGAAATTTAACTTTGAATCGATCTGGCTTTAACTTTTTTGACTTTTTAAAAATGCTTGAATTTAGTTGACTTAGAATAATCGACTTTTCAAAAATGTTTTACTTGTTTTGAAAGTTATCTTTAATTTACCTTAAAATGTTTGCATTTTAAAATTTTGACTAGATTAAAAGGTTGAATTTGGATTGAATTTGAATTTTATTTATCTTTTACTTATATTTGGAAGAGTTGATTTGATTTGAAACATTTGTGTAATCATCTAAAAATGATACTTGAGTGCTAAGAGTGTTACTAGAGACCACCCATCCCTAGCTTAGGTGACCTATCTTAGGGCCTATTTAGACACTTATATAGCATTTATGCAAGCCAAATACATCTTTAAACATCCTTAAATTAGCCCTAGACATTCACTTCAACATCTTGTACCCTAATGCCTCAGGTTACTCCATTTGGACACTAGCACCATAATTGGAATAGTAGCACTAATGGTGCTAGTATCCCATTTTGGGTGCTCTTATCATTTTCCCACTTTTTATTGCCCATGGATATCTTTTCAAATAAAAGACCACCTAGGGTCAGACTAAACCTATTTTAAGACCCACAGAAGAACTAAAATACTATATATACATGAATTATAGCCATTTATTCAATAGATGGAAATCAAAAGCAAATTACACAAACAAACTTAGAACAAGTTGTGCACAATCAAGGTTAATATTTTCCCCTACTTCTACACATAACCATCTAAAAAAATTCTAAGCTTAGATTCATTAGATTTATAGTCTTAAAAACACTCAAATAACTCAATCTGACATTCTTACTAGCTTCACTTGCACTTGCACCAACACTTAGGTGGGGAGAACTACATCTGTCTTGATCCCTACTTAAAGTATTGGTATGTAGGCAACTCTCATCACAACATGGTGTTGAGGATGTATAGCCTACCCCAAAAACAACATATTTTTTTAATTTTTCCAATTGAATGCCCTATAAATATGAAGGTTTAGGGTTTTCATACAAAATAAGTCAAAAAGGGTCACCTATAGGGATCCAAAACTTGTGCATACAGGAATAGGCTTGGCAGACTTAGACATAAGTGCACCTAAAAACTCAAAATAGTTTTACACAAAGGATAATAACCCCAAAATAAGGACACTAACACCATTGGAGATACTGCACAATTAGGGCACTACTATCCAATAAGGGCCTTGACACCTAGATACTATTTGTGACACTCAGATCAACACCTATCCTAATTTTTAGCCTTTAGATCTCTCATCTTAGTTAATTTATAGCTAAGTATTTATTTACATAATTTATTACTATTTTTAGAATGGTCAAAATAAGTCAATTATATTACAAATTAGTGGTTGTATTTATTTAATATTTCTACCCTAATTTACTATACTCAGACCTTTTAACAACCTAGGGCTTAAACACCATAAACCTTAAGAAGTTAAATCATTTGGTAAACCCAACGTACTTTGAATACCATCAAAACCCTAGCCCTAGGTGCTATTAGGGTTTGTATCCTTATTTTTCCTATTTCCATGGATGTGTTAGGCTTTCTAGACATGATATATTCTACCCTATCATCCCTCTTCTAAGTTTCATTTCTAAATTTCTTGGATAAAGAATATTCTTTTCCTCCTCAACTCCAAGAGGGTGATAGTTACTTTCCCTCTAACTAGGTCCATGTTATCACTCCTCCATGAGGTGAGGCAACCTATACTACTATTTAAAATGTCTATACCTAACCTATTAATCCTTAAAACTTTTCCCTTCCCATATCTTCTCTACATGGTGTGTGCCTACATGTTCAATCATAATCAACTAAGTTTGCATTTGTGAGACTCTATGTGATCAAATTATTAGTATGAGAAAGCTCATTACAGAATTAAAAAATCAAAATCAACTATTACATGAAATATTAAACATTGGAAAATCAATTTATAAGACAAAATCTTCGAGGGCACACTAGTGTAAATCATGTATATGCATATTCACCTACTCAATTTATGGCAAACAATGTTACATATCAAAACAAAGTGCATCTACAACTAGTGATTCAAAAAAAATTCAAAGATCAAATAGAATTTCAAGTGATATTTTAAGGCAAATGATTATAGCTGAGTTGATCAACCTACCTCCTTTACATCCAGTGAAGAGATCTAAATATTATTATGCATACCATAGAATGCACAGTCATCACACAGATTCATGTTTGGCATTGAATAAGCATATACAACACATCATTGCTAATGAGGAACCTATACAAGATAAATTAGTTAAGTAATAAAAAATGATACAATAACATATTCAAAAAGGGTCAAATTTAGAAATAGTACAAAAGTGGTTACCAAAGCATAACTTAGAATAACAAAAGGTTCACAAAACAAAATTAGATCAAGAAATAGTATAAAAAACATAGGTAAACAAGTAAAAGATAAAAATAAACCTATCCTCAATGAGGTCCCACTTTCAATGTAGTATGGGTTTGGTCAAAATTATCTACAACAGTTTGATTATCAAGGTCAAGGGTTGGGAAAACATGCCCAAGGCATCATTACTCCTATCCTAGTAGTTGATAATGTTGGTCAATAAGACTTGGGATTTATTAAACATCCTAAGGCAAATCATTCATAGATATATTTTATCAAGGAAAAATATCTAGATACATAGGATATGTTACCAAAAGATCAAAAACTTAAGTTTTAAAGTCAAAATTATGTTAAGATAACAAGCATTATCAAAAGAGGCTTTCTAGAAAAAGAGCCTCCAAAGAACCATATGCCTATAATAATCACAATTTCAAAGGGCACAATCATAATTAATATTTAAAAGTACAATTCATAAAGGTCAACTCCACAATATGAGGCAATTCTTTATGCTCATCAAAATACAATAGAAGTCAATGCTAGCATTCTAGGTTATTATGATTATTATGATGATGATAATGAATAATACTCAGATTAATACTACAAATTAATTCAAATATACCATATCAATCACAATACAAAAGAGGTTACCATTCCTTTATTTGACACATGCCACATTGATAGTGAGTCTCCCATGAGACTCATTAGCTAGTATATTCCTCTCCTATTGTACACATTTTCCTTATTTATTGATCCTTGTATATAGTTCCTTATTTATTAATCCTTGTATATAGTTTCATTTTCATGTTACTTGTACATAAACTATATCCAAAAAATACAAAAACAATATAATATGTCAAAAACACAAAAATAATATAATATACTAAAAACACAAAAAACATTCAAATATTTACTCATAAAATACAAATTATAGATTGTATACATTTCCATGTTTACACTTATTATACTTTCCATGTAATACACATGTTATATATTTTATTATAGTCCATTTTTATCACACATACATGCTTCACTTATTCTTATCGAGTGTTCATAGATACTTATAGGACCCAAGTCCACTATATAGATTTAAAGTTGTTACTATTTACCCAATGGGGGCATATACATAGATACACATTTTCCTCATTTGATACATTCACCCATTTGGGGACATCTTATAAACAATTTCAATTTCTAGGTTACATCTTTCTAAACTCTACATCACAAATTTAGCTTTGTTATATCTTTATATTAATCATCCTACACCTACTTGATTCATTATTGACTACTACTACTTTAGACTCAGCTTATGTACATATTTAGACCACATGTTCATGCATACTTTCATTTATAGATTTCCTAGTTTAGACTTGATTTTTTCCTATGATTCTTTTATTCGAGGGCATTGAATATGCCATTGTTTTATGGATATATGCAACTTCTTCTCATTATATGTATGCTTTGGACATGTTCCCATGTCTTTGTGTGTGCCTTCTCAATTTTTATGTGGACATTTGAACATGTCCTTCCATGTGGGTATAATCCAATTTGATTATTTTATGTGTATGTGGACATTTTAACATGTCTTTATATATCTTGCTTCCTCAAATTTAGTGACATGTGTCTATGTCCCTTATATTTTTTCCCCTTGGCCTACTTTGTGTGCCTCATGTGTGTTGTATGTGTGTTTTCTTATATGCATCATGGCTATAACACTTATATCTTGCTTGTTACACACTATGATTTTAGATTCCATGAGGGACCTCATGCATCTCCCATTCCTAATTGGGTACCATGATGGACATCATGACCCATCCCACTAGGTGGCTACTTAGTTATTACTCAGATTTGTTTTTCATATACATTGTTATATCTTTCTTGATATATTTGTGAATGTTATATCTAACATAAATCATACACTATAACTTAAGCTTAGACTATATTACATTTTGATGTTATGTATGCACATTATATTGGTTTATTATGCATATATCATATATGCTCTAGTTAACACACATTTTGTAGAGTTTTTAATTTTGAGGATAATTATTACATAGGTTTAACAACTTCCCTCAAAAGAGGGGGTAGTCATAGAGGTTTACCATAGATATCAGGCTATTTAAATGTGCTTAGAGTATAATTTTTAGCATATAGGCAAAAAATATAGAAATTAGTTTTAGTTAAACATAGTTGGAAATAGTGACACAAAAACTAGTTTTAGTTGCACAAAAATTAAAATAATTAGACATTAGTGACCAAACTAGGACACTAGCACCACAAATGCTACTGTCCATGATATGGCACACTGTCCAATATCCTTAATTTTAATAAATTCTAGATTGGCCAAAAATGTATAGTAGGTATATTCTAGTTTTACACATGTTTAGTTATAGATTATCAATTTTGACATAGTTTAACATAGATTCATACTTATTTGATGAGATTAGGGGCATCATGAGTGACATGATCATTCTTTTTTTAGTTCATATGCTCAAATCTAGATCATTATAACTCAATCTTGAATCCATATACTTAGATACTAGATTTAGGGGCATGTGCATGACATATTATTTTTGTATGCTCACTTATGTACGAATTGATTAGATGGAATGACAAACTCCATGTTCTCTCTACATTGTACACACCAGACACCATATTTAAAGTTACACACCATATTGAATCCTTACTCCTCTATAGTGGTTGGCATTCTTGAGTGGCCTAAATTTGCCTAATATCCCTGAGTGGCCTAGAGCCACTTTACATTCTCGAGTTCCTGAGTGGCCATAGAACCAACATATATAGTTCTAATTATAGTTACACATCTTAAATCACATAATATAGTTTCATTTTCATATGCATCTACTACAATTGGGTAGGCAATGATGGAGTCATAGTCTACTTGAGTTCTTGAGCCACCTACATGAGAGGGTTAGACACACCATCAATCCAATGCAAGTTATTCATATGCCATGTTCCACCAAGTAGGGGTGGGGAATGATAGAGTTCAAAATAAATCAATTTGTTGAGACACCCACACATGGGGATTAAGAAATCCATCAACTCAATCTAAGTTATTCATTGATTGATCACTATCTACATATACAAACATAGGTTATCACTAGGTTTATGCATTAGTTCATGTACTAAGTGAGGAGTATTCATTAATTTTCTCTCTCTTATCTATTTAATCATTTTTTTTTTTTGATTTTTATATCTCTTCAATAAGGAATAATCTATGCATGTTTCATTTATAGGACACATAATGGATCATGTTTCACATATTTAGATCTAGATTCATGGGATTCACCTCTTAGGTAAGTCCAGCTACACTTTTTTTACTTTTCTTAGTTATTTTTATTTGATACATTTATAGAATAAATGGGGGAAAATGTAATCATCTAAAAATGACACTTGAGTGATATGAGTATTACTTGAGACCACCCATCCCTAGCTTAGAGATAAACCTATCTTAGGGCCTATTTAGATACTTATCCAACCTTAGTATGGGCCAAACACATCCCTAAACATCTTTAAATTATCCCTAAACCTTTACTTTAATATCCTAGCCCCTAGTGCCTTAGGTTCTACCACTTGGACACTAGCACCATAATTAAGATAGTAACACCAATGGTGTTAGTGTCCCATTTTGGGTGTTATTGTCTTTTTCTTACCTTTTATTACCAATGGATATATTTTCAAATAAAAAACCACCTAGGATCATCCTAGAATTATTTTAAGACCCCTAAAAGCACTAGAATAATATATATACATGACTTTTATCCCTTAATTCACTATATGGAAATCATATGCAAATTACACAAACAAACTCAGAATAAGCTATGCACAATCAAGGTTATCAATCTATATTCTTCCCTACTTCTATGTACAACCATTTAAAATATTCTTAAGCTTAGATTACTCATATTTCCAATCTCAAGAACACTCAAATCATTCAAGCTAACATTTATACTATCTTCACTTGCACTTGCACCAACAGTTAGGTGAGGAGAAATACATTAGGCTTGATCCCTCCTTAGAGTATTGGTATGTAGGTAACTCTCATCACAATGGTCTATTGAGGATGTCCAACATACCCCATTAACAACACACTTTGATACTTGTGCCAATTGGATGCCCTAGTAACATGGAGGTTTAGAGTTTGTATACAAACAGTCAAAATAGGTCACCTAAAGGGATTTAGAAATTATGCACATAGGAACAGGCTTAATAGAATTAGACATAGGTGCACCTAGAAACTTAGAATAGTTCTACCCAAAGGACACTAGTACAAAAATAAGGAAATAACACCATTGGTGTTACTATCTAATTAGGGTGTCACTATTTAGTAAGGTTTTTAATACCTAGATCTTGTTTGCAACACTCAGATTAGCCCCTATCCCAGTTTATAGACTCCAAATATCTAGTCTCAATAAATTTCTAGCTAAATATTTGATTACATTATTTATTTATATTTGTATAAAGGTAAAATTAGGTAAAATTTGTTAAAAATTAGTAGATATATTTATTACATATTTCTACCCTAATTTATTATCCCCTAGGAATTTCTAGCTAGGACTTTTCCACATGGATTAGACCCCCCAAAATCACCCTTTGTATCTATCACCTAATATCTAATGGTTTTCACTTTCAATATTTTCAAGTTAGCATTAAAGATACATGTGTGGAGGATGATCATGCCTAAGTGAATCCCAAGACACACTATGCATCATAATTATGACACTAAATTCAAATCTAGCAATGAAGTACATCATTTCAAAAAACTACTTGGCAATAACTATTGGATAAAATAAAATAAAACAAGTTTGAACTTCTATTCAACTCTCTAAAACTCTTATCACTCTAACATAAGGAAGAAAAAATCATGGGGGGGATAAATATCATTGTAAACCCATTTATTGCAGAGAAGTATAGTCAAACTAGAAAGTTTGGAGAAAGCTGATAAAGGGAGGAATAACTAAATTTATGCTTCAAATTAAAGGTCATGACAAAATGTTGGCAATATATTTCATTGTGGGATAGAAATAATTCCAAGTTATATTTAGGGGTATTGGGGTAGATGTCATAGAATAACTCATTAGATACATCACTACAAGTAAAAAAGGTGGAAGTAGGAACTTATGTAGGCATTATTTGAGATGGACTCTATGTTCTAAACTGAGAAAAAAGGCTTTCCCAGGCTGACCTTATGAGGAGATGGCCAGATATATTCCTGTAGGTAATGTGTTATCTGAACCTTGAAGGAAAATTCATAGATATTTTCTTACATCATTTATTTTTGTTAAATCATTTCAAAGGCCTTTACATATGCCAACCATACTACCTTCTCATGTCACTATAATCATCTATCCTATCCTTCAAAGAAAAACCCCCTTTTGACATTATCCACCAAGGGTTGATTTTCTTGCTTACCAAGAGAGGGACCCCTGTGAGGAACCAAGAGATTAATATTGAGGATATCAATGAGGAAAAAATATCTAGGAAGGCTAAGGAAAATTTGGTTAATGACAAAAAGGAAGAATCTTCCCCTTCTCCTCGCCCAGTTCACCCCTAGGAATCTAGGAAAAGGGATAAAAGGAAATCCCATGAATTTTCTCACCCAAAGAAGAGTATAGGAAAGAAGGTTAGTAGAAGGCTCGAGTTCTCCCTAGGTATTGAAAACCCCAATTTTAAAATATATAAAATGAAGTATATTAAAGTCTGTAAGAGGGATGAATATAATTTGACACACTTCTTGGAGGGGTTTAAGTAGAAATTGGAAAATTTTCATGATAATCTATAAAAAAATGGGCAAATAACTAGTTTCACTAATGGAATAATAGAAAAACCTCAAGTAGGAAGTGGACATAATGAGGGAAGGGTTGGATGACTTAAATATGGAAAAATGAAGTAGATGAAATCTAGAGGAAACCCCAAATATAAATGGTAAGGACATCATCACCATCACCCTAGGTAGTACCAATTTCAAGAAAGAAAAAATGAGAGTTGAGAGGGAAAAAGGTTCGACTGAGTGCAAGAGAAACTCTGTAGAATGCCATGGCACTCAAACTAGAGGCATGATGAGAAATACAAAGAATAATATTGAAAGTAACATGAGGGCTACTAATTCTAAATAAATTTAACTTGTGTTTTTATTGTTGGTATTGTTTTTGGGTCCTAAGTTTTGTTGTAATTTTTTTGATACTTAGCATTCATTTGGCTGATGTGGCCTTATTTTTATTTATTGTTTCTAGATGGTATTATAATTGTTAAATTGTGGTTTTTAGGTCCATGTAAAACCTAATATTTACCTATCAAATTAAAAATTATACTTAGACCCTTTAACAACCTAGGGCTTAAAAACCATAAAACCTAAAAAGCTAAATCAATTTGACTAATGTAAGAAATGAGACTGATTTGGATTCAAATTAGAATTATAATTTGGAATTTGGATAGGATTAATAATTTAGATTTGAATTAGTTTTGGAATTTTATTTTGAATGGGTAGTGTGACATTACAACATAGAATGTTTTAACCAGACAACATGACATTTAGATGGGATACAAATGAATCTAAATTTGGACAGAGTAACACCTTATCATGAAAATGTATAATGATAAAGTTTTAGACTCATAATACTTTTGATTTGATTAATATATCCCATAAAATGGGTTTAAGAAAACCAATAATAAAAAACATGCATTCAATTTAATCCCTATTTTTAGTGGTAAAATAGGTGTGTAATGTGACTATAGCCCACATATCTACCTCACTAGAAGTAAGAATAGGTTAATATATTGACCCTCACTTCAAGAAGTATGTTTTGGGATATTGGGGGTGCTTGGTTTCTATCACACTAGAAATCATTTATGGTAAAAACATATTAATCTAAAATTTTGACAAGGGTTTTTTAAATGGTCCCCAATATACCTCATAATACTTAAGGCTCAAAATACATTGAAGATTAAATAATGGGTAATTCATGGGAGGGTCTAGCCGCTTCATAATAAATTAAGCTATAAGATCTCAGTGAAGTGATACTATAACTTTATACTTTGAAGGTGATGTCTAATAGTTGTGCATTAGGAATAAACCCCTTACTTTCAAAAAATCATTTATAGAGATTTTATTATGCTTTAATGACAACTACACTATATTTATATACCCTTTCAGATGTACGGGGTTGGTACATATAATGGGGGATGAAATCCTAGTTGTCATACCATATAGAATCTAAAGAAGGTGATGAAATCCATCCCTCATAGCCAAAAGGAAAAAGTGAATCTTCACTATTTCTAATCATTGGGATCCCACAAGGGGGAAAAAGGAGAGCATACTCTTGTTATGCTTTAGGTTAAGATGAATAGTAACCTATCTATTTTTGGTCACTCAAGGTCACACAAGTGGGCAATGGAAGATCATACACATGATAGATTACTCACAAATAAATAAGTAATAAAAACACGTAAGCAATGAAAACACAAGTATGTTTTTAGAATGCTACACTTAAGTTTTGGTTCCTTTTAGGCACTAAAATAAAGTGGTTTGTAAAGTGTTTATTTGGGATATATCCACTTCTTTGAAAAATAAACATATAAAAAAAAAGATTAGAGTTTGAAATATGGTATTTGATTATCAAGGGAAGTTGAATCATTATTTATTTTAGCCCCAAGAATTTACAATAGAGTGAAACCACTATTTAGTAATGTGTTGTCACATGAATCTTGCACTTGTTTGATCACTATTTGATTCAGTGCAACAATGGGAACATCCCCAACGTTTGAAACCTTTGATGTTTAAGATGAACCTATAGAAAAGGCCAATTTACTTCCTAAACTATGTGTACCTAATATAAGATCAGCTTGAAGCCTTAAAACACTACTAAAAAGGACTTATTTAAAACTATTACTATGATTTCCTCATGGAAAAGGGAGTAGAAGTAATTGAAATTTAAAAAATAGTGATGCAACAAGTTTAGAGAGGTCCTCAACTTGCCAAAAAATATAATAAATCTTCATAAGTGATGGGAAACCACATAAATTTCACATAATTTTTAACTTTCTCAACCCTTACATAAGTATTTTTCATGGAGGTAGGAAACCTACACAACATACAACCTATAAAAGGGAGTGTAAGGAAGGTTGGACAACATCAAAAGGGAAGAAAACATCCACAAGTGAAGATTAATAACTCAATATCACATAATATTCAGGACAATTGATAGTATGAAAGAGGCAAACATCAATAATTTATTGAATGTAAGCCATAAATCTAGTATTACAATCCTTAAAAGGGCAGAGTTTTCTACACCAAAGAGAGGGTTGATTAATTAATCTCATAAACAATAATATATAGATAAACTAAAAGTAAGTGGGAGTAGAAAACAATAATAACTTCCCATTTATTACATTAATTCATGCATGTGTAGGAGGAGAGACTAATAATTTAAAATCATTAAGCCTTTTCAATGCTTTAGACTATTCCTTATAGACCAAATTGGATGCTTGGCATAATGAAGGGTAAGTCACCATATTTTGATTCTATTTGTCTCCTTGAGATGGCTTGTTCTTGAAATAGACTTGGACTTCTTTCCCTTAAGGGCCTTGAACTCACCACTTTCCTTTGAGCATGCATGTTGAAGAGAAAGTAGATGATTTTGACTTGTCTTTAGTATTTAAATTCTTTGCTAGGTATTCTAAATGAAAATAAGTCTTAATTCTAATCAAAATAGCCTTTATTCACTCATCTAGAGCTCTTACACATGTTTTCAATGCTAACCACTTGAAATAGGTTACAATTTATAAGGAACATGTTTCCAATAGTTTCCATACTTTGATCTCTCTCTTAAAAAACTTAAACCATTGATTAACCTAAAGATGACATGTTTTAATCCTTTGAGACCTCTTACAGACCATGTAGGTGTCTTGAGATCATAAACATATTGAAAACACTATTTATAGGATTGTAAACTTGTAATCTTCATGTTTTGGCTCAAACTCTACCCTTAAACTTATAAGTTCCATGTTTTTGACTCAAACCTGATCTTAGACCTACAATTTCCATGTTTCTAACTCTAAAAACTTATTTCTCCATTGCATCATCATGAAACCTTGGTGAGTCCTTACTATAGGCTTACCTTATATCTTGCTTAAACCTTAAAAACCACGTTTGCAATCTTGTTTGAGAGATTTGAGACCATGAATTATTTAAAATATTGCCTTTATACATGTATTATTAAGTTTTTATAGTATTACATTCAAAGACCTAGGAACTCTTGCAATAATGCCTAGACCTATAGGTACTCCTTGGTCCTTGAAAACCTTGCATCTTTTATATTTAAAGAACTATATGCTCAAATTTCTAGGAAGTAAATAAATTTAAAGTTATGTTTTGACCCTAAAATATTATGGAAACCTTTGTAATATCATTGATAGGTTCATGAATAAACCTTTTAATATGTTTTCAGGCTTGTAGGAAGCTCTTGAGGTTGAAACCATGAATCTTCTTCATTGCTCAGTCATGACTCTTCCTAAAAAACCTTATTAAGACCTTAAAAGTGTTTAAAACTACATTAAAAATCTTATGATCTTATATTAAGGTCTTAGAGACCATGTTTGGGTTATAGAACTTTGTATTAGATGTTATAGTCTTATTTTGAAGCTTTGAAGACTCTAAACCCTTCACATTTCTACCTACGAACCTTGAATCTTCTTGTCCATGTTCAAGAACCTTTAGAAAAACCTTGATGATCATGAAACCTATAAAAAAAATTGGCATAGAATGAGAAAACCTTCTATTTTTATACTCAAAACATCATGAGACAATTTTGCATCTATATATTTTCATCTTGAAGCCTAGAAAACACTGTTGTAGACTTTTATATAGGTTTTTAAGAGCACAAACCCTCTTGAAACTATCATGAAACCTCTAAAACATGTTTTAACCCCTTCTAATAAGTCTACAGTGGTTTTTTACATTATTCTACATTTCTTTAACTCATTTTTGAAACGTTTGATCTGAAAAAAATATTGTAAACTTGTATGCAAGGTGTATCATGATTTTAGATAATGTGTAACATTACTTGTATATCACACAAACCTATAAAAACCTTTAAATTATGTATGGAATGGTGAAAACCATGATATTACTTTCAATATTCATGTTATATGTAAGTTAGGTTCTAAATACATTTGAAAAACTTGTCTTAAATACCTTGATACTCATGCTATCTTGTCTATAGACTTCTTAAGAGGTCCTTGAGATCATGAAAGCCATGTTATATCTCATAGACCCATTAAATACTGTATGATGGTTTGTAAACTTTTAATATTATTTAAAAAGGATGGAGCAAGCTGCAAAATATTTGTTCTTAAAACTTTTATATTTTTAACATGATAAAAAGATTTTTCTTGTGCTTAATATGAGTTTATAACCTTATTTCTTGCATCCTCAATCCTCAAAATAGTCAAAAAGTGTCAAAAAGTAATGTCACATGTTTAGGGTTTTAGTGATCTTTCAAGACTGTCTACAGGGTTATAGTGGATTCACATTATTTATTCTTCCTCACCAAGTCTATAAACAATTATGAGGTGTATTAAGACCTATTAAAATCCCTTCAAGACTTCAAACATTCCATGCATGAAGAGAATAGAAAAAGGACATGACTATCTTTTTGACCCCTACAAACATGAGATCTTGTTTGTTAATGGATGGTAGACCCATTATGATTTATTAAATACTTCTATTTCACACTTATTGATATTTATAGCCTCTCTAACATTTATTCCATGGTTAAGGCTCCTCATTAAGGGTCTATAGGCTTTTACAAACTAGCAAACCTACATTTTAAGCTTGAAAAACTTTATTTTCTCATAAAATCTCATGATCATTTTAGAAACATGTTATATATATTCTTTTCCAGTATCATCAACATTGTTTGTTTATTTTAGATCCCTTGATAGGCTTTGAAGACTGAAATAAAGCTCTTGGAATAGGATTTATAGGCTTTCTAGTTTTTTGGCCTACTATATAGTCTTTATAATCTTATAACAATTGGAAACATGCATGGATATTTGGAGACATACTTGGATAATGGTCTTACACTAGTTATAATTTACATTTTTATTCTCTTTTTGAAGGGTTTTTAGGCAATGAAAACCCTAAATATATGCATAACAGTCTCATGAAACTTAAAAACTTGGGTAACTATGCTTGCAACAGTCCTATTCGAAGCTCCATCTCTTGAAATCCTACTTAGACCATGACAAAAACCTTGATTAAAATTATATTAATCTATAAAACTTCTCCAAAAACACTGCAAACTTTAAAAATTGTGATGTTCTCCTTGTTAAAGAACCTTTTTATATGTCAAAAGCTTGGAGGAGTTCACAAAGAGGCATGAATAAGAGGGAAAACCAAATCAAATATGTTTCTTAAATAAAATGTACAAACTTTTAAGGTTTACAAAGAAGTTTGAAACACTCAACATCACCTTTATACCCATTTTTGAATGTTTCACCCTTTAAAATGACCTTAATGAATTGGTAGAAGACCTTTTAATCTATTTTTGCATTAAGAAAGACTTTTTAATACCTAAGTCATCAAAATAGGTCCCTACCAAGGCTTATATGACTTTATGACCTTAAATATGCCTATAATTCCTTATTTAATCTTTTAATTATATAAAATACTAGAGTAAATCATCAAGGTGACTTGAAAATTCAACACAAAGCATTCCCACTATTTAGTAAGAAATCTCACTGATCTATAGACACAAAAAATAAAACACATAAAGTTGGTGATTTTACTGATTAACAGGGTAATCCCACCAATTTGTAGTGTGATATTACCATTGATAGGAAAAACATAGTCAAAATTTAGACATAGTTAAAATCATTGTTTATACAGTTAAATTTGTCATTTCTAAGATCATATTATTGAAAAGTAGGAAAATAGAAGAAAAGGGGTTATTAGGGAATTTTCATTGATTTTCAGGTCAATCCCACCATTTTAGGTCAATCTCACTTATTTTTAGGTCAAAAATTCCATTCCATAAGTCAATTTCAACTTTTTATAAAATGACAGTCTGTGTGAATTTTGAGACCAAAACTACCACTTCATAACACATTTTCACTAAATTTTAAGTCAAAACCACCAACTTATAGGTTAATATCACCATTTACCTAAAAATAAATAAAAAAATGAACATAAAAATACCACCAATTAGTAAGATGATGTTGTTGATTATGGGGAGTGATCTCATCGATTAACAAAGCATTCCTACTACTAATCTGGGAATGAAAATTTGATAAACAAGAAGAAAATGAAGAGAAAATTAGATCAATTCTAAAATAATTTCTTAATTGGAGGAATTTTCTGACACTTCAAATTAGGTTGTGTGGTGTTGGCCCCATTTGGAATTACATATGTAAATAAATGAATATGATGGAGTTAGTTTCACAATATTATGAAATCTAAATAAAATTCAAACAATGTAAAACCCAAGTGCATGTCCTCAGATTGGGTGAGATTAAGTAAAAAGATAAAAAATTCAATGGAAATTAAATAAAAGACAATGGTATACCTCCCATTTAGATTCTATTCCTTTCCATAATTCAAGTTTGATTGACCCGAATATATTTCTTGGGATCATCATTAATGTCATGATGTCATTCTGACAACATCTCCCCTTATGCTATGCATGTTTTGACTGAGCAATGAATAATGTTGGTGAAGCTTTTCTTGGAGTTTTTGTAGAGTAATTATATCACAAAAATTTTGTTGATCTAAGATTAAGTTCAATGGTTGAGGATGAGTCTTCCTCATAAATGTTGGAGGGTGAATTTGTAATAAACTCCAATAATGAAAGCATGAAATATGTAATAGTTTCAAATTATAAATATATATTGTGTAAGATGATTTTAAGATCATGTTGAGTGTTTAATAACATTTCATACATATTTATTGCACATTTGCCTTAGGGATATCATCCTTAGTGAGGCAATATCCAAAATTTATTTTAGAAAATAAGAAATTCCAAAAAGATATAGAATTTGTCATGTTGATAACTATTATAAATTGATGTCAAGGTTGATTTAATTGATGTCAAGGTTGATTTCATTGATGTCAAGGTGCATCTAGTGAAGATACAAGGTGAGTGGTCTTTGAAGTATGAGCTTGTGTGCTTGATGTGACAAAGAAGTCATGTGATAAGAGAGAATTTGAAGGCAAAATAATGTATATCTATTGAGAGATAATTTTAAGGCAACCTAATTATTCTTATGTTGATTGATGTCAAGCTTTAGGTGAAGTGATCATTAACTCATGTTTGAGTACTAGTTCTTGAGTACAAGTTATCTTGAGAAGCCTAGTCTAAACCCTATGAGAAGGTGTGCCTAGTGAAGTTTGGTGATGTAAGTAATCATAAGATTATGAGAGGTATTTTGTCATTTTTTGATCATTCAAGAGAAGTTTAGATACTTTCAAAAGTGTTTCAAGGTCAATTGTCAAGTTTTAAGTGCTTAAGCCTAGTCATTGCAAGCATAGTCATATCATGAGCATGGGCATGGTGAGGATGAATATGTATGTGTAGAGGTATGAAATTTATTGAGTATCATATAAGGCATGTGATAAATATGTATAGACATATAGGAGAGTTTCAAGGTGAGCCTACAGGGGTAAGACCTTCATTTTATGTCTATAACTAGACTAGTTCGAGACCCTACGTGACCTAATGAGGTATCATGAGCTATTTTCAAGGCATATTAAGGATGTATATATCTTCTTGATCATTATATATTTTTATTTATTATGTGATTGAGGTGTATATCACATGGAAAGAGGTATGAAGGTTAGATTTAAGGCCTAATGTGATTTACAAGTCAAGGTCTATAGAGTAAAGAGAGAGAGTGTGGCCTAATGAGGGTTCATGATCATATTTCAAGATTTTTTAGCTCATGTGAAAATGTGAATAGGTATGATATGTTGTTTCAATCATGATCACAAAATTTGAGGTCATTTTTTTCAATAAAAGGCATGAAAAGTGGTTTTGGGGTCTCTCAAGTACACATAATGAAGGCATACAAACTTGAGAAGGAATTTCAGGTGTTCATTGGCATGTGTAAACTCTACATGGAAACTTGATATATTAAGGAGAGATGGGGAAGGGTCCTATATAAATACTATAGGCATTGGTTTTTGATTTAAAGGGAAATCCTTTATAAACAATCATTAACATCAAAACATGTGTTAAACCTCTCTGAAACCCTAAAAAGGACCCAATGTGAAATATCTTATTCAAAATAGCCTATAATGGTCTAAAATGACTATAAAAACTATTTTAGGTTGTATTAAACTCTCCTAATAACCTCTAGGTGTGATTGAGTTGTTAGTTGTGTGAGTAGATCCTACAAGAAAGTGCACATTTCTTAGAGATTTATTGTAGCACTAATAGTTGACCAAGTCAAAGTTCTAAAATGGATGGAGGATGAATTTTGAGTCTCATGTTTCATTTTCATGAATTTTTTTTTGATATTTTGTATCCCTTAATTATTCTAAACTGATCATCCAAGTTAGCCAGTTGCCAACAGGCCTAATGGTAGAATAGTGAGAATTTCAAGTAGCAGTGAGAAGATGATTAGGGATGTGTTATCATGAAATAGTGATGAAAAAAATTGCTTGGAGATATTTTTAAATACTTTTAATACATGTTAATTTTTTGTATAAATTTTGGAGGTTAGTGGTTATCGTGAAAAAGTTTCTCACAAGTTGACTTGCCTGATTCATATGTGACAATGAGATATAAAGTTATGAGATCAATATGCAAGAATAATATTACCATTTAAATGTATTATATTTATATCTAATAATGTAATAATGATATCATAGGATCATATACTTTAATCATAATTCATTTATGATTTCTACATAGGTGTTGAAATTTTGAGTCATCATGACTATGTTTTAAGGTAAACTAACAGTTCTAGGTAAGCAAGTTTAAATAATGAGTTTGATTCTCTATGCATTGAGTTGAAGTATATAATTCACATGGTTTTTTTGTTTTAGAGTTTTATTTCCTATCCATGATTTTTATAAGGTTTGATAATCAGTAAAAGTGGTTGAAATGTTGAATCCAAAATGGCTTGTCTGGTTCTAGTTTGATTGTGTGTAGTGATATCAAAAGATTGGTTTGCAAGACCAATATTTGACATTAAAAAATTGTGGTTTTTGTATTTTAAAATTATATATAGAGGTAAAATGATATTTTTAACTATAATTGGTCATGGTAAGTGTTCTTTTAGGTTTTGAATATATCAAGTTGTTCATGATTGGGTTTTGGAGTGTTTTAGTAGTTCTGAGTAGGCCATTTGCAGAGAAGGGTTTGAGTCCTTTTACCTTGAGTTGTGAAGTATAAAGCACATGGTGATGCTATTAATATCATGTATTTTATATTAATATGATTTATTATTATGTTTATGTGATTGAATTGTATACATGCTTCAGTTTTATTTGATAGACTTTTTGTAGGTTCATAGGCCTAATTGTGAATAATGCTACAAAATGTGCTTCAAGTAGTGGTTGGAGCCAAAAAGTGTCATGGACATAAGATGAGATTTTTATGGGTTTATTTGAGTACAATATGATTTTTTCCTTTTTTTTGTGGATTTTTAAAGTGTTTTATGTAGATCAAGGGTAATGTGTGCTAATGAAGGCCTAACTGAATTAGGTTTCCTTAAGGCCTAAGAGAGGTTTTGATCTTTCAAGTTGTGGATGACATATTATAATTATTTATTGATATATGAAACATGTTATAAGACATATTTAACTGGTAATCCAAGTTTGAAAGTATGTATTTCTGACCAAGAAGGATATGAGCAAGAGGAATGGTATCAACAAGGTAGTTTTAGGCCTATAATGTATAAATGATAGTATATAAGTAAAATAACACATTTTTAAGTATAATAAGGTATTTAAGACCATAATAGGAGAATATAGGATCATTTATGAATATATTATAGTGTGTATACATATGAATATCAAGGTAATATGACCTAATCAGTCTTGAAGAGACCTAATTGAGTGAAGAGGCCTATAAGGCAGTTTGAGAGGAATAAGAGTGTGAAGAATTGAAGAGGTGGTCATCATCACTTGATTGAGAAAAAAAATTGTATTTAAGGTGATCAAATCAATCAAGTGGATGATTTTGTGTTAAGTCATATAGGGGGTTGGTGCCTACTTGTAAGTTGGTTCATGTTAAAGCCTAGTTGGATTGGTTCTTAGCTAGTTGGGGTTGGTGTTCCATGTGGAGTTGGTGCTTCATTAAATTGTGATCTTTTGAGTTATAGGAATAGAGTCAATTTTCATGAATCAATGGTTTTTTTTTTCCTTGAGGGTTTCCCACATATATGATGTGTTATCTTGTGTAATCTTGTTTCATGCTTGTATGGGTGATTGTTTATGTATTAGTTGATATATATGTTAATTTGATGGTTCATGAATGATAAGAAGGAATTTAAAGAAAGTATTAAGACACTAATTCAACCCCCCCCTCTCAGTGATTGTGATTCCAACATATAGTATCAGATAAGGTCCTTTGAATTAGGCCTAATAGCCTAAAGGAGATCTGAGAAGTAAGGATGGATACTCAACAAGCTCAAGGTGGTTTCTCTACCAATAAGGATCCTTTATTCAATGGTACTAATTATGAATTTTAGAGAATTATAATGAGGATATACCTAATTTCAATGGGATATGGCATATGTAATTTAGTTTTGGATGGATACACTCCACCTCTTATACCACCAACTAATGTAACAGGCAAGAAGGAAAGTGAGATCAATTCCAAGGCAATTAATACCATTATATGTTGCCTATTAGAGGAAAATTTTATGAAGGTGATGTACTATGATTTAGCCAATGTGATATGAGACAAATTGAAGACCATGTATAAAGGAGATACCAAGGTGAATATGGCCAAGTTATAGACCCATAGGAGATAGTTTGAAAGTCTAAAGATGAATGAAGATGAAACCATTGCATCTTAATATTGAAGGTTGATGAAGTGATCAATGTCATTAGAGGATTGGGATAAGAAGTGAAAGTGTCTATAATTTTTCAAATTTTATTGAGATCACTAACTCCTAAGTTTGATTCTAAGTTATATGTAGTATAAAATAGGCAATATTTGGATAATCTAGAAATGGATGGGCTTCATGGCATCTTAACTACCTATGAGATGAGAACAAATGAAGGAAGACCTCATAAGAAATAAACAACATTCAAAGCTGAAAATAAGTCAAAATACAAAAATTTCAATGATGAGGTATGTTTATATGTTTATGATGATGAACTAATAGCCACATTTGCTAGGAAACTAAGGTTTAGATCTGGTAAGTACAAGGGTAAGCTTTCTTTCAAATGTTTCAACTGTGGTAAGATTAGTCACTTTGCATCTAAGTGTCTTAACAAGGATTAGACTAAGCATGATGAACATCATGGAGATGATAATGAGATCTATAATCCTTAAAAAAATAATAAATATTTTATGAGGTACAAAGGTAATAAAGGGTCATTCAAGAACAAGAGAAGTTTATATACCAAAGAAGATAATAATTCATTTGATGCAAGTGACACAAGCTCATATGATAGTGATGATGATAGTTATGAACATGAACATGACAATAATGAAACCTTACTCATGGAGACAAAAATAGACAATGAGAATTGCTCAAATTGGAAAGTCATTATGCATGATGAAGAATCAAATGAAGAATGGGTTGAAGTAAACCTTGAAGCAAAATTGGTGAGTGTTCTAGAGGAGTTGAAGTTTTAAAGAATAAAGAATCATAAACTAAGATCATTAGTTAAGTACCATGAGGATTAGATTGGTTTTTCTTAGGAGATACTAAGTAACACATCCAAGAAGTATGATGAGATCATCAATCACATTGAAGTACAGATGGAGATAGTCACTACTAGCTTAAAATCTAAAGAGGAAGAATGCACCAGTTATAGAATTGAAATGAAATATTTGTAAGCTGAGTTGGATCAAGAATCTAGAAATTTGAAGACATTTATGAATTTTAAAAAGAGTATTGATGCTCTTGATAACATCTTGAGTAGTCAAAAGTTTATAAGTGATAAGACAGGTCTTGGTTTCAAACAAGACTGAAATGAGGTAGCTCAAGTCAAGGAGAAGGCTAATGAAGACAAGAATGCCAACATGGAAAGACCAATCAGATAACCTAATTCTATAAGGTATGCTAATTAATTTAATAGTTATTATTATGCATGCAATTGGTTTGGTCATAAAGCAAGAGAGTGTAGAAAACCCTCAAAAAATGAATATGCATGGGATTATGAAAGGAATCATAAGTCAAGAAGTATGTATGAGGTTGTTTGATACACTTGTTATAATGTGGGACACATTAAAATATTCTATCCTAATAGAGTTATAAGGTCATGAAGTAAAAATAAGAGGTTTGAAGCTCCTAGAGTGCAAGAGAAAAGGCAAATGAATGTGTGAAAACCAAACATAGTAAAAGTGAGTCATGACCAATCTACAAGCTCAAGTTGATTGTTTGTTATGATAAAGTATACTTCAGATGTGAAATAAAGTTAGGAATGGCTATTATCAGCTCATATTGTTGATTAAATGATTGATGAAGAAGTCAAGCCTAAGGTGCCAATCAAGCCAAAAAATATCCTAAAGGATATTCAGTCTTGTGAGAGCATGGAGATCTAGGAATCTTCTAATTTTGTGTTATTTTAGTACCCTATGAATAGGGGTGACTCCATTAGGCTTCATGGAGACACTATTCTATTATCATAAGCATGGTGGATGCTTATTTTGAGGGGGATATATTCATATTGTTCATAAGCTCTAAGTGTAGTTGTTGACAATCATAGAAGAGTTTTTTAGAGTAGTTTCCAAAGAGGTAGAATGAGTGGTTCTAGAAGTTATAATATGTATGACCCTTTCTCATTAATGTCAAAGGTGGAGAGTTCAAGAAGGAAGATTAACCAGATTGAGGGAGATAAGAGTGATCAGATTGAATTTTTTTTTCCATCAATGACAAAGGGGGAGTTTATTGAGAAGTGTTGTCATTTATGTCAAGGTTAATGCCATTGATGTTAAGGTGCATCTGGTGAAGATGCATGGTGAGTGGTCTTTTAAGTATGAGATTGTGTGCTTGATGTGATAAGGAATCCATGTGACAATAGAGAAATTGAAGGTAACCTAATGATTATTCTATTTATTTATGTCAAGGTTCAAGTCAAGTGAGTATTAAAGCATGTTTGAGTAATATAAGTAAGAATAAGCTTGTGAGATATTTTTTGACATTTTGTGATCATGAAAGAGAAGTGTATATACTTTCAAAAGTGTTTCAAGGTTAGTTTTCAAGTTTCAAGTGCTTAAGAAGCATAGTCATAGTAATCATAGTCATATCATGAGCATGAGAATGGTGATAATGAAGATGTATGTGTATAGGTATGAAATTTATTGAGGATAATGTAAGTCATGTGAGAAAGATTTAGAGGCATATAAGAGAGGTATAGGGGAAATTCCTTCGTTTCAAGTCTGCAACTAGACTATAGGGGTAAGTCCTTCAGTTCAAGTCTGCAACTAGACTAGTTCTAGACCATACCTTACTTAATGAGGTATCATGAGCTACTTTAAATGCACATGAAAGATGTATGTCTATGTTTGATCATGAGATAGGTTTCTTAAGTATGTTATTTAGGTGGAGAGCACATAGAAAGAGGCATGAAGGTCAGCTTTAAGGCCTAATGTGATTTGTAGGTCAAGGTCTAGAGAGTAAAGAGAGAGTGTGTGACCTAATGAGGGGTCATGATCATATTTAAAGATTTTTTAACTTATTTTGGCATGTAAATATGTATTATATGTTGTTTCATTCATGTTCACAAAGTTTGACATTATGGTTTACAACAAAAAAACATAAAAAGTGGTTTTGAGGTCTCTCGAGTACACATAATGAAGGAATGCAAACCCAAGAAGGAATTTCAGGTGTTAATTTTCATGTGTAACATCTGAATGGGAACCTAATATATTAAATATATATGGGTAAGGGTCCTAGATAAAAACTACATGCATTAGTTTTTTATTTAAGGGGCAATCTTTTATGAATAATTGTTAACACCAAAACCTATTTTAAACCTCTCCAAAAATATAATAAGGACAAATGTGAAATATATTGTTTAAAATATCCTATAATAGTCTCAAATTACTAAAAAATATATTTTAATTTGTATTCAACTCTCCCAGTCACTTTCAAGTGTGACTGAGTTGTCAGGTGTGTGAGTAGATCTTATAAGAAAGTGCACATTTCTCATAGATTTGTTGTAGCAGTCAGAGTTGACCAAGTCAAAGTTTTAAAATGGATGGAGTATGAATTTTAAGACTCATTTTTCATGTACATTAATGTTTTTTAATAGGTTATATCCCTCAATTATTCTAAATTGGTCATCCAAGTTAGTCAGTTGTTAACGGGCCTAATGGTGGAAATAGTGAGAAATCCAGGCAATAGTGAGAAGATGATTAGGGATGTGTTGTCATGAAATAGTTATGAAAAAAAGAAAATTTATATGGTTTTTATGAATTTTAATACATTTTCATGTTTTTTATAAGTTTTGGAAGTCAGTGGTTATAGTGAAAATTTGCTCACAAGTTGACCTACCTAGTTCAGATGAGATAGTGAGATGTAAGGTTATGTGATTGGTCTGAAAGAACAATATTTTCATTTAACCATATTATAATGGTTTAATTATCTCATAATATCATATAAATTAATCATAAATCATTTAATATGTCTACACATGTGTTGAAACTTTGAGTCATCATGACTATTCTTTAAGGTAAATTGGCAGTTTTGGGTAAGCAAGTTATAATAATGAGTTTGAGGCTCTATGAACTAAGTTTAAGTATATAATTAACATGGTATTATTTTTTTGTAGTTTTATTTACTATAAATACTCTTTTATAAGGTTTTATAATCAATAAAATTGTATGAAATGTTGAAGTAAAAATGTCTTGTCTGGTTTTAGTTTGACTGTGTGTAGTGAGATCAAAAGATTGGTCTGCATGATCAATATTTGACATTATAAATTATGGATTTTGTATTTTAAAATTATATATATAGTTTTAAGGATATTTTTTAATTATTACTTGTCATGGTAAGTTTTATTTCAAGTGTTTGAGATGAATTTGTTCATGACTAGGTTTTGGAGTGTTCTGGCAATTCTAAGTAGGCCATTTGCAGAGAAGGGTTTGAGTCCTTTTTCCTTGAGTTGTGAAGTCTAAATAAAATTTTTATGTTATTAAGTTCATGTTTTTAATTTTAATATGATTTATTTTTATGGTTATGTGACTAAATTTTAGTATACATGCTTTAATTTTGGTTGACAAACTTTATGTAGGTTCACAGGCCTAATTGTGAATAGTGCTACAAGGTGTGCTTCACGTAGTGGTTGGAGACATAAAGCTTCATGGAAATAATATTATATTATTATGGGTATATTTTATTATAATATGTATTTTTCCTACCATGTTTTTATTTTTAAATTTCTCTAAGGATATCAAAGGGTAACATGTGCTAATGAAGACTTAATTGAATTAGGTCTCCTTAAGGCCTAAAAGAGGTTTTAGTATTTCAAGTTGTGTATGACCTATTATAATGATTTATTCATGTATTAAATATGTTATAATAAATATTTAAATGGTAATACTAGTTTTTAATTATGTATGTCTGACCAAAAATTATATTAGCAAGAGGAATGGTATATATACAAGGCAGTTTTAGGCTTGTAATGTATGAATGAGAGTGAGTAAAATAACACATTATTGAGTAGATTAAGGTATTTAAGACCATAATATTAGAGTATATTATCATCCGTTAATATCTAAAAATGTTTCTACATATGAATATCAAGGTCATATGACCTAATCAATCTTGAAGAGACCTAATTGAGCAAAGACGCCTAGAAGGCAATTTGAGAGGAATAAGAGTGTGAAGAGCTGAAGAGGTGGTCATTATCAATTGGTTGAGAAAGAACATGTCCTAAAGGTTATAAAATTAATTATGTGGCTAAGTTTTTTCTGAGTCATCTAGGGGGTTGGTATCTCCTTTCAAGTTGGTTCTTGTTAAAGCCTAGCTAGGTTGGTGCTTAGCTAGTTGGGGTTGGTGCTCCATGTGGAGTTGGTGCTTCACTAAATTATGATCTTTTAATTTATAAGACTATATTAAATTTTAAGGGATCACTGATTTTTATTCCCCTTGAGGGTTTCCCATATATATGATGTGTTATCTTATGTAATCTTTTTTCATGCTTGTATGGGTGATTGTTTATGCATTGCTTGATATATATGTTAATTTGATGGTTCATGAATGGTAAGGAGGGATTGAAAGAAAGTTTTAAGACACTAATTCACCCCCCTATCAGTGATTTTGATTTCAACATGTCATTAGAAGAAGATGGGTCCTAATTAATAAGTATTAATTAACCATGGGAATTAATATGACTTTTACAATGTTTTTTGTCAATAAAAAATTCCATTTAATTGTCTTTCAATAACATTTATGAAGTGTAAAATTTATTTTGGACATTTTTAATAGTTTAAATGTTGTTTTATAGTGCCTTTTCCCAATTAGGGATGTGTTTTCATGATTTTGAGATCAAACTAGAGTAACTGACAATTTCTAATTAAATTATGTGTTTTTTTAGAAAGTCATTCTGATTATAATTTAGACACTAAAGTGATGAAATTGGAGTGTCTACACATGCATTCTCACTAGAACTCTTATATAACATAAAAATATGTATATTATAATGATTAGGGTATGTTATAATAAATAATAAGTGAATATTTGAATCATCATCCACAATTTTAATATTATCAAATGTAATAAAAGGTATCTAAACTATATGAGGCATAATGCTTTTATGTGTGCCAATAATCTCATATAATGGGTGACCATAATATGGTGGTAGAGGATGTGCATTATATGCCTTCTACACTTCCAAAATTTTCTTATAATGATATTATAACGGATCATTAAATATCTTTTTGGTTTTGATGGTCATTAGGTTATGACTGTAAATATTTTAGAGGATCATCAAAGGCAATATGTTGATTATCAATAAGGTCTTGGATATTGTGTTTTGAGGTATAAAATATATTTTTAAAATGCCCAACACATTGGTGATAGTCAAAGTATGCATTAACATCATATCCTTTTGGTATAGGTGAACTCATATCAACCTCTATAGGACAAGGGAGAGATATGAGATGACACTCCACAAGTTTCTTAAGGAAGTTATAGATGTAAGTAATCATGTAAATTATCTCATAGGTGCATTGGATAAGATAAGTTGATTAGGTCATTGTGAAACTATATTATCTATTATGGTTTTTTACCTTTTATGTTTTATAGGTTTAACCTTGTAGTTTGATTTGATATGAAATTTTATAGTAGATGTAGTCATTGTGTTTGTTACATACTTAAGATTTTTCAATGAAATAATTTTCATTTCATGATATCAAAAAAATATGGAACAATTTATGAAAATATTTAAACTTCTTGAATACAATATACTTATGTAATGGTGTAAACAAACTTTTCCTGAGTATGTCTCGAATCTCTTTCTCTATCATTAGATTTTTCATTTTGGCCAACATTATTTTTTACCTCAAAACATATTCATTAATAGGTTCATTGGTTCCTTGTTTTATCTTATAAATTTGTGCATATGACATATTTTCAATGATGGTGATATATAAATGTGTTATAGACTAATCTGCTAGAGGTTTGAATGCTTTCATTGATTGGATTTGTAAATCATATAACCATTTTAAAGCATAGTTCTTTATGTTCCTTGGAAATAATTTGGTCAAATTTTATCATTTGAAGAATAATCAAGATATGTTGCATATAAATATTGGATATGCTCTTCAATATCACCCTTACCATCATAAAATGTGA
Source organism: Torreya grandis (assembly GCA_037957365.1). Taxonomy (NCBI): domain Eukaryota; kingdom Viridiplantae; phylum Streptophyta; class Pinopsida; order Cupressales; family Taxaceae; genus Torreya; species Torreya grandis. The sequence continues at coordinate 52,797 of JARHVA010006008.1, forward strand.
ACTTAGGTGTAACAACACCAGTTGGCAAAGGGTGCAAAGATATCTCTGGTGTTAAGGGATTATGTAATACATCTTGTGAATCAATAACATGGGTTGATTTCAAAGATTTTTGTTCAATGTTGGTAACTTTAGCTTCCAAATATTGAATAACTTGGAGAAGAGTTTGCACAACATACCCATTTAGATTTACATTTGATATTTGAGAAGCTATGAAATGGGATGAAAAGACCGCTTATGTTGATGTAGGCATTAAAACTAGTAATTGGGTTGGAGTATTAATTATTTCCATGGAATATGTAGAAAGAGTTATTTGATCTTTTGGGAGCAATGGTTTATATCCTATGCCCCACTAGATGTAGTAGGAAATGTTGTGCTTAATGAGAGGGTAATTATAATAGATGTCTAATAGGTATATCCAATAACCCCAATATTTGTATTAATAGAGGGAAATGGTTGTTCACTAACACATTTAAAATTTTTAGTTTCCAATATAGAATTTAGAATATTTTAGAGAGCTTCATGATTTCCATGAATGTGCTCTCAAAATAATGCAATATATTTAACTTGTTCTTGATCTACTTGTTTATTCTCATTATTTTCATGTGTTTTATTATCCTTATGATCAGATTAATATTTTATTAGAAACTTCTCAATATTTTTTATCATTGTCATTATTGGCACTTTCAATATTAATAGACTTTGACATGGTATTAGCTTAAGACATTTTAGATGGCCCAAAGTATTAACTAAAGATGTTAAATAGGGAAACCAACTAATCTAGGACTATGCCTAGGTTGCACACAAATGATAGAATAAATGTGAATAAGTACAACAAGTAAAAACATTATAAGGATGAAAAATCTATATCAAGCTAGAGTTGCATGAGAATAATTAGAGGTAGGGTTCACCAAATATTTAACCCTTTTTTATATGTGTTTTAGAGAGATAAAGAGGTAGAATAGCCTAATCAAAAGGATGAATATAAATATTATAAAGTAGACAAATTAAATTAATTCAAATAACATATTATGTTGAATCTAAAATATTAACAAACATGAAAAGTAAAATTTTGATTAATATTTTGATAATTACAACATAAAGAAGAAATCATACTTAGTTTTTAGATGTGCAGGTAGATCTAAGATGTGCAGGTATGAAAATAAGTAGATTTATGCTCAAGATCTTGTTGTCAAATTATGGAAATATTATTTTTGGAGGTCTAGACACTTCCATTGACATGTGGATACTTGCGTTGATGATTCCATCTATGGTTGGACACTTATGTCCTATAAAGAATACTCTTTTTATGTATAAATGACTACCTATATCTATTAGGGTTTTTTGTCACCTTTATGTTGATATATATGGATCATGCACACATGTTATGTATGATTGTATATAGATAAAACATTATTTATTCACCTTAGTTCATGTCACCTTGCCAAAAATGGGTTAGTGGGATCACAAAGTTGAGCTCACCTTAAGGACCCCTTTGTCAATGAGTGTTGCCTACATAACTATTACTATAAGGAGCGACTCAGACATATGTAGTTCTCCCATGAGTGTGTGCTTATGTGTGTACAAGGGTATAATTTTATATATACAATTACATGCAGTGATATATATCTCATGGGTTGCTATTTTAATGCTTCAAACTTATAATATGAATGCTCCTATGATTGATATAGAAATAGTGAAGAATAGGGTAGAATAATTTAGTTGTGTAATTCATTAAATGAACTAAAATAGGTGGTATTTGATGGATGAATAATGAGTAGGTTTTGATTTATATTTAACCACACATTTTGAAAATATCTCATAGAAGGGTTAGATAAGATAAATAGGCTAACCCATATGTTTTAAAAGATTTAAAATTTGGATGGTTTTTTAGGTACAGGCACTAGATAAGGAAATTGGATACTAACATCGATGCTAGTGTCCCTATGAAAAACACAAGTGTCTGATAGGGTATAAAATTATTGAAGGTTTATAATTTACATTTAAGGATATAAATCATGTTTTAAGTTGTATGTAGTGTACAAGTGATCTAGGTCATCAAAATGACATGGTCGGTCCATAAGATAAGTAGTTATGCACATTGAGATGGTGAATGCAAGCCTTGTGGTAGTATGAAGGTCTAGAACTAAAGGGTAGAGCCTTAATTTGTATTTTTTAAGTGTACAAGACTAAGATGTTATATAAAATTAGATTTTAGTATCCACATTACCTAAAAATTGAGAAAAAATAGTGGAAGAAGCTCAATGTCTTGAGACTTGATAGAGAGGATAAGTTGATTTAATTGAGAATAAATAAGAGAGAGAAGCTACCATATGAGCAATTCAAATATATTCTAAGAAATAAAAAAGGGAAAATATGATTGGAGTGAATAATATTGTCATGAAAGACAATGGGAGTGAAAACTATTCAAGTGAAAAGCCCAAGGTTGTTTTCAAGAACAAGGAGAAAGAGATTTATGAGAAATCCATAAAGAAATAAAGTTTCATGGAAGAAGTATAGACACCCAAATTTGGTACAAACACATCCTTTTTGTCAGTTATTTCAACTTTGTATGCATAAAATATTTATAATGAATAAGTTATCTATTGGTGTATTTTAATTGGGTCTTTTCTTTATTTTGATCTATGAGTTTGCCTATTGGTTATTCATATCACCATTTTTTCATAGGGATCCCCAATTTTTGTCCTTTATCCTTATAGACAAGTCTATGATAACTAGAAAAGACCAACCTATAACCTTGTTCTTGAATCATGAATTTATCTAGGTGTAATTTTAAAAACCTATTTCAAGTCATGTTTTATTTTATTCTTATTTTTTATCATTGGGTCTTATCTCAAGTTAGATTTTGTGTGTCAGTAGGTCCAAAATTCAAAATCCAAACATATATAAAAATAAAATTATTCTAAATAATTAAGGACAATTATCCTCACTCTCAAAAGTTATTCAAATATTTTTGGTTCCATCTATAGGTTTGTTGAAGCTATATTTAAGGTCAAATTCTCATTTACATACTTGTGCCAAGGGTAAAATAAGAGAAAGAATATATAGACTTATATTGACCATTTCACACACACACATAAGTGGGAGAACTAAATTTGAGTTTTATACCTCTTTGGCATATTGAAAATGTAATTCAAAACTTGGTCATTCAATGGGGATTGAACAAATTTAGTCAACTCAATCCCTTTTGCCTAACACCCCCTATTTGATTCCAATCTAGTTTGTGTATATGAAACTAGTGTTTTATCATTGCATGTGCTTCAATTGATATTATAGGTATGGAAATGAGTCAAAAACCCTAATTAATTCATGTGCATATGATAAAATAATTAGTTTGGTGTCACAGTTAATAGGGATAAGTATGCAATCAATGAACTCAAATTTACTATGTTGTCCTCCACTTAAAAGAGTTGCATCCAAGAATATTTTCTACTTATACCTCTATTATATTAGAGTAAGAATTACTCTTTCCTTGTCATCTATTATAAGTCATTAATTATAGTCAACTAGTAGAAGTTTTTAGTCAACAAACTTTAACACATTACAATGCCATTCACTTACACCATACCTATCTATAAGTAGTTTCTGACTTTGTCCTTAATTTTAAGCATGCACAATCACCTTTATTACCAATTTAGACTTTTAAATGGTCAAAATAAATATATTTTAAACCTATATATCTCTTCTTATAATTTTCCAAAAATAACATTTTCCATATTTAATAATTTGTCAAAGTCAAAATTGTTGATTATTGTATATATTTAGCATTATGATATTCTCTAGTTTTACACATATAACCAAATATAATTTATTTTATTTTATCAAAAATAGGGTAAAATTTATTAGTGAATCCATACATTATTTAACATTGATTTTATAATTTGTTTCCTAAGATTTCATATTAATTTTTTATTTTGATACACAAAAATCTTTGCTTATCATTGGTTTCCAGTTTTTTTTTCTTATTTTCTTAGAAACTATGTTTTGATAGTTTTAAAACTCACAGAAGCTATCATCTTAAGCAAAGTGGTCTTCAATTTTACCTGAGTCATGGTGTGAAGGGTACTTCCCCAATAATCAAACTATTTTACAACACTATATACATATTTTAGTTTCCAAGTAACTCATGGTATATTGGAAATGCTTAGGTTTTATTTTTGAACCATAGGAAGCATTCCACTATTTTTTCTTGTAGTGCACTAGTAAGAGGTTAACCCCATAGGGTTACTCTCAATGTATCATAGATATGGGATAATGTAGCTATGAGTGTGATGGAATATTCCATAGTTACATCCTTCACAAATGTTTTCACTATTTATGAATGGAATAAATATATCTAAAAGTAGACAAAGAAAACACACCTTGCATAGTTATACCCACTGATATCCTCTCTTTTGTGGTATGATCAATTTTTTATTATATTTGAGATTTATATTTGTCATATTTACTATATTTTGGGTTAACAAATTTAAAATGGCTTTTATATATGAAATTCCCAATGTTGTTCATCCTTTATATTTAATTTTCTCTAGTAATGATACACCTTGCACTTATGATAATGAATGAACTAAATGATCACACTTGAATAATATTTGATGATTCTTACTTTAATGAAGAGAATTATTTTTATATATATGACATGATTATGAAAATCTAGATGATAGGTACAATAGTGAAAAATATAGTGAAGTGGAAACTGAGCATCCTAATTAAGAATTTGAAAAATCAATTCCATATATTCCTCCCTTCTATTCCTCTTTCCATAAATAATTAAAAAAAGATCATATTTATAATGAATATCTTCTCTCTCTTAATCACTCACAAGAATCATTTTTTTAAACGAATAGTTTGTACACCTTGTTTTCCTTTTCAATATGCTTATACATTACATCACATTAATCAATATAAGATACAAATGCATAGTCCATGCATTAAAATGGAAAATGATACAAGTGAATGTGTTAATCCCTCTTTTTATCTTAAAAAATAGATGATTTAAATGAATATGATATCTCAAATTCCCTCTAGACATGGTTAAGGATGCTCTAAATTGTGATAATGTTATAAATGATATTTTTTCTCACTCTCCTAAAATATCAAAAGATGAAAATGAATTTGAATTTCAAAAAACAAATGACGTTATTGCTTTAGATATACAAAATAATAATTATGACATACTTTGAAAATATTCTTAAGATACTTTTGCTCTATCTATGGAATGAAAATCTCATGATAGTACTCATCACGATGATTCTTTATCCTCTTCTAAGTCAATAAAACCAAATGAAGAGTAATGTGATGTTTCCACTCTCATGCAAATTCAAAATGATAAGTTACACAATTATTCCCAATTTTGTCCTAAATTTGTCTTAGAATGAAATCCTAAATGAACCAACAACATTTTTTAAGATCCTTTCATACCATTGTTTCAAATGGATGATTAATTACATCTTATGAGTGATCCTTTCCAAACCACTACCATTCCTACTAGTCATATTATATTCATGAGACATGTTATTGGTGACCTCCAAAATCAAGTCTTTGACCTCACTTTACAAACTAGATCATGTTTCATGAATATCAAATATAATGTTGTTTTAGGACAACCCCTTACATGAGCTATATATGAGCACCATATCCAAAAGTTTTCTTTATGCCTAAACTACCCTTGTTTCATGGTTTTAGAGTTCTTTATACTCATTTAACTCAATATACACTTTGTTTCACATAATGGGGTAGTGATGGACGTATTCTAATAAGTTTTTCCATTATAATCTCATAAGAGATGCTTCAGATTGGTTTTACAATTTAGCTAGTGGTTCCTTACCTAGATTAAAAAAAGTGTAATATGAATTCTTATATGATTATCACAAACACATGGTGCCTAATTTAACATTGAAACATCTAAAAGGTTTGAAATAGGGTCATGTTTAACTTATCCAACATTAAAATTTATAATTCAAGGACACTTTACATTCATTAACCTATCAACCCTCAGATTTGGAAAAGCCTTTTATCTTCACTAGGGGTATTTTATCTCCATTCAAAGAAAGAGCCATGCATAAATTTTACATCTCTTTTGAGAAATCATTCATGTATGTGTTTAAATATGCATGTGATTTAAATTATGCAATACCAAATCCTAATGATTCAAAATCATATTCACCTAAGCATAAGTTTATCAATAAACAATCCAATTCAAATTCCAAATCTCAAAGAAAGAATCTAGTTTAAGTCATTCATGAGATAGAGGAGTCAATGGAAACAACTCCACTTAGGGATAAACCACTTAAAGTATCCAATAAAGGGAAGAAAAAAATTTAAAAATCATCACCTAAAGTGAATAAATCCACTTTTAATAAGAGGAAACCACTTTAGTTTGACAAATTTAGAAATTGAACACATGATATTCTACATACTTTGTTGTAAATAAAGTTAATTGCTTTTTTGCCTAACTATTATCATCCTCCTCATCATCGGGAGTATATAAAAGGCAAAAAAATCATTTATAATATATAGTATTCAATGGAAAAAATCTAATTAGGGATGAACCAATTAAAGTATTTAATAAAGGGAAGGAAATAATTTACAAAACATCACCTAAAGTGAATAAATCCACTTTCAATAAGAGTCAACCACTTTAGTTTGACATATTTAGAAGTTGACCACATGATATTCTACATGCTTTATTGGAAAAAATGTTAATTACTCTTTTGCCTAACTATTATCATCCTCATCATTCATCAGGAGTATATAAAAGGCAAATTAATACACACCTATCATGGTATATATGGACATAAGGATAATTATTGTTATGCATCGCATGAAAAGATACCAAAATTAGTAGCTAAAGGGGTTATTAAATTTATAAAATTAAATAATAGGGTGATATAACCAACTCCTAAAAATATTATGGTATCCTAAAGTAAACCAATAATTATTCAAGCACTTGGTGATAGCACACATAAAGAATATTTTATTGTTGATAACATGTAACAACATAATACATGCACAATGAAATTTTTGTAAAACATGGGATATAATGAATGAGATTTATAGTATGCACATGGTTCCAATACAAGATATTATTTTACCAATCACTTTGGGACTTGATATAGTAAGCACATTATTGGTTATACAACATTCCACTCCATATAGCAATGCAGGTTTGGGATAACCTTGGTTAGATAAAATACATGTAATAGTGAATAAAGATAATACTAGTTTATCTTTTACTTTCAAAGGTGGTTTTTTAACATTCAAAAGCAATAAAACAAACATGAAGGTGACACCAGTACATGTAATCATACATCTTGAATTTCACATACATGGATATCATAGCAAAAAAATCAAAATGAAGATTAGAGCTATCAAAAATATCAAAAGACAAGTATTAAATATAGGTGACATAAATAACTAATATAAGTGAAAATATCTCTTTGAATACAGAGTCATAAATATAGTGTAATAATGCATTTATACATCATAATCAACATGGTAAACATTTATTATTCCCATTAAGATGCCCAACTCATCTGATAGTTTACAATTAAATTCATTACATGCATGTATTTAAAATTAAAATTAACATGTTAATTGAATATATCAACACTTTCAATCTTCATTTCATCACATGATCTAAACTATAAAATGCAGTTATTTTTCCAAAAGCACATATAATATAAAGTTTGACATAAGTCCAACATAAGAGGATAAATATCAAGGTCTATATATATCAAATTTATTACATAACACAAGTATACAATGATATAATGTCACTCATGGGCTCATCTCCATGTGCATCCCCACCTCGTGATACTAATAACTAAAATGAGAAGTAGAAGGCTCAATTGTTAGCTCATTGTGATCTTGAGTGAGATATAATCCTCTATTCATGATCCTTGTACATGACCATTCACACTTGTAGTGCAATGTGTTCATGATGTAGTTGTATATACTCTCTAAAACATTTGGCCTAGATATATTGATGGAGTAAGAGGGGACATCTAATGTTAGGTGAGATCTACCCATAATTGATCACACTTGATGATAATTGCATCTCTCTTAGCTATCATGTCATCACACTCTGTTACCACTACAACATACACTTTAATAACTATTTATACCTGATCAAAAATATGGGCATACTTACCCATAATTTCAATACCAATACTCCAAAAAACCACCAAAGACTACCTCATCAAGTATGTGCATGCAAGAACCTTAAGGGATGTTTCTATGATGATTAATCAATACTCATCATCCTTTAATAAATAAATAAATACAAAATATCAATACAAAAGTTAACAAAATAAATTAAAACTATGCATAAGCACTAAATATTATAAATACTTATTCATAGGAGGCACCTAAGGACCAACTATTATGGCATCTACATCAACTCCCTATTAGGAGGATAATCTACTACAATTAGAGACAAAGTAGGCCATCTATGGGCCAACCACCATTGTGTATGAAATAATGTGCAATCATTGTCATCTACATCTAGTGTATGGATCACTAGATCCATATCTACCAATGGGATTGGAGCTATATATACAACACTAGGATGACCCATATCCCCTTCTCATAGTGGATCCCTCACAAATTGTCTCTATACATATATTTCTAGGGGCACATCTTGTGGGATGTTAAACTATCTCATAACATGCTCAGATTTGGAATTATTCATAAACATTAGGCCATTAGTTATGGAACCAAAAATTCACCAAATGTTCTTAGGCTCCACCCTATTCTCTAGCCACCCTCTATAACTCCTATAGGGACACCACACAATATATCCAATAGATAGATAAACTAGTGTTTGAAGACACTCCATCATCCCACCTCTCACAATGCAAGTTGTTCTCATCAACCTCTCTACATATATATGTGGATGAGCACATCCACCATGAGGCATCCCTAAGGGTGAATCATTGTGATGTGCTCATAGTCCCAATAATGTAAAAGTGTGGCTGGGCCCAATCATACTCCAAACTATCTTGGGTAAACCTATGCAAATACCTATAAAAGATGGCCAACATGGTATGTCTCTAATAATACATCATGTTTTGATCTTTAATATCACATATAAATATATGCATCTAATTTTAAATAAACACACCACCACTATCAACTACAACAAAGGAAGCCAATAAAAAATAAACAAATTTATGCAACAATGAAACATTCTTAAGTCTAATATTTGAAAATAATATAGTAGTATCATTAGGGACATAAAAACACCCCAAACATATATAGTCATGTACAAATGAGATGGACCGATATGGGCTAGCCCACTATCACCCTATAAGTTCACCTGTCTCTCAACAATAGGTAACCATATAATCTTTCATACATCCTCTTATATCACTACCATCTCCCTTATCAGGAGATATAAAGTATAATTATCTAAGTCATATTGCTTACCTAGGGTAATCATCATATGCATGTCATATGACATCAATACCAACTACCCAACATGCCCAAGACTAATTGTATCTAGTGTAGCCCTCTCATCATTAGATAGTGTAAGAGTACATATAGTCTCCATCATATGGCCTTGTCTGAACTCACAGGCCCACATATTAACTGTAATCACAAAGTCACAAAAAAAAACTTAGCAATCATATACAAAAATTCAATCAAAAAACTTGAAATCAAATAACTATCAAAACATTAGTTTTCCTTAGACACAATTGTGATAAAGTGCAACTCCAAAAACAAATCTGACATGAACTAGAAGAACGATAGATAAGTTCACACTCAAACATGATAAATATAACATGGTCTAGATAGTACTAGTGGCAAGTGAAAATGATTTACAAAACATGAAATTACATGAAAAATACATAAAAATGAATAAAAATTCAAAATTTAATCATGTTACAAATTGATTTTTTTGACTTACCAGGGTGGCACATCCTCAGACTACAAGTTATCCCTAACCTATTTGAATTATGTCAACTAGGACACTCTTCTCTTCAAAATATTATCTCTCTTAGAGCTCATAAGCTAAAAAATATAAATTTGTAAATGAGTTAAAATTTATTTTTAAATGAACCTATTTTTATGGGTTGACATTTTTATTTTTTAGAAATTTAAACATTTATAGCTAATTTTTCCAAACTTGTGCACATGATATCTTGAGTGATACATATCAAAATCATTCATTATAAATTACATTGGAACATAAAATGTGCTCTTTCACATGGAAATATTTTAATCATGTTAATAAACCTTTTCAAAAATTAAAAATGTCATGCTTGCTTACATATATGTAAAAATCTCCTACATATTCCTTATCTCTCAGAAAACTTTTCAAATACAATAATCATCATTGTATAATGATCAAAATCCTAATATACCAAAAAATATTAGAGTTAATCAATTTTTAATCAAAATTTACTATAAAATTTCAACATTTATTTTGATACGATGCATTCGATACTCTCATGCCTCACATCAAAAGGGGGCATCCATCAAGCTTATCATAAAATACATCTAAGCATATTTTTCACCATTCATAATGGTTAAAAATAATAATATACTACTTAATAAACAACTGTATGAATACTATGGGCACATGACATACGTGTGCACTCAAATCAAATCAAAGACAAATTACAAATATTTAAAATAATGTAAAATTAGATTCTACATCAAAGTATAGGTTTTTAAATTTTGAAAGCAATCCAAAAATTAAACACATGACAAATATTAACACAATAATAACAAATTTGGGGGAATATGACATACATATGTGCTAAATTTTCAAAGACAAAACCATAAATTTATACATACTTGAATGTACACACATGGGCATATGAAAAATACTTCAAAGATCAAACTTAGAAATACAATTTCAATTTAGAATATAGATGCATAAAATTTTATATCATTTGGCACAAATTTAGGGGGCATGGTACTCATTCATGCTCATGCTTATTCAAAGTTTAAATCTACAAATCCAAAGCTCAAATTTTAAAGGAAATATATTAATTTCAATTTAAATATATGATTATTGTGGTCATGATAGGGGCATGAATACTTTTCATTATCTTTTGATCATTCATAATATAATCAAGAACTATCTATAGTGGTGTGATTCAATCTAATGTAGTTAATGTACATTGAATCTCAATGATTCTCAATGATCTTGAAATTAATTATAGTGAACCCACTAGGGTTCCATATTCTATTGTTAGTGATGTACATTTGAGTCTAGTAACACTCAATGTCCTTGGAATCTCTTTTAGTGAACCCATCATGGTTCCATCTTCTTTGACTTAGTATGTTGCATATTACTCCATATTCTTAAGAGCTATAATAATGAAAATTTAAAACCCTTAGGCTTTATTAGTTAAATTCAAAAATTGAGACTGGATCACTCTCAATTCATCAAAAAAAAAAAAAAACCATAAGAATTTACTCTATCCAAAGTACTTAAACAAGGGAGCATATTTTCTTCAATCTCAAAATACAGGATCAAAGTTAGCTTAGTTACACTAGTCAACATGGTCATTGGTATAGTAAAACTAGATGACATATATACTCTCCCTTTACCATTCGAGGGACTATTCATTTCCTTAGCCAAGAAATGAACAATACTAAAAACATCCTCTCTCCACCGGCACAACATGATAATTCTTCATAGGTAACATAGTACATCATGCATATAGATGTAATATTTCCTTGCTCTTTATGTTTACAATTTAAAATTTAAGATTTAAGATTTCATATATGGACATTAACTAATACATGTGTTATTGTATCTTTTACCATGACAAATATTTCACAATAAAAAATCCAAGTTATAAGACAAAAGGTGTCTACACACAGGTTTTATTCTTTCCTTTACTCTATAAAATTTCATTACTAGATTTGGGGGGGGGGGGGGGGGGGGGGTGCATGTAGACACCCAAGTTTGGTGCAATCCCATCCTTTATGTAATTTATTGTAACTTTGTACAAATATACTATTGACAACAAATAAGGTATTTATTGTACCATTTTACTTGGGTCTTTTATTTATTCTAATTTGTGATTTTGTCTATTGGTTATTCAACTTGTCATTTTATTATGGGGATCCCCAATGTTTGTCCTTTGTCCTTCTAGATAAATCTGTAGTAACTAAACAAGACTGGCTTATGGCCCTAACCATAAATCATAGACTTATACAGGGACAATTTTTAGAACTTCTTTTGAGTTATGTTTAATTTAATTCTTATTTCTTATCATTGGGTCTTGTCTTGGGTTATATTTCACATGCCTATAATGCCAAGTTTAATATCAAAACATCTATAAATATAAGGCTAATCTAAGGCATTAAGAATGAGATCCTCACTCTCAAAATATATTAAAATATTTTAATGTTATATCTATAGGTCTATTAAATTTATATTCAAGGTTAAATTCTCATCTGCATAATTATGCTAAGGATGAAATATGAGAAATAAAATCTATAATTGCATTCACCATTCCACACACATGTAAGTGGGAGAAATACATTTGATTTTGATATAGTAATTTCAATGTAGTGTAGCGCTTGGTCATTCAACAAGAATTGACCAAGGTCAATTCAACTCAATCATTTTCACCTAACACCACTTCATTTGACTCAAATTTGGTTTGTGTATATATAAAACTAGGGTTTTATTCTCATAGGTACTTCATGTGATATTTTAGGTCTAAATATGTGTAAATAACCCCTATTAATCCATGTGTAAGTGGTGAAATAATCAATTTGATGTCATAATCAACATGGACAGGTTCATAGTCAATAGACTTGAACACACTATGTTTCCATTCATTTATAATATTCAAGTATAGGAATATTATCTACTTATAACTGTAATCCATAAATTTCATAATTCTACTTTGTATTATTTTGTCAGTCATTAATTATAGTCAACTAGGACAAGTTTACAATCAATGGACTCAAACATACTATGTTGTTGTCCACTTACAATGGACTTGTATAAAAGGATTTTTTTATTTTATCCCTAATTTTGAGCATGAAAAATCACCTCTCTTATATATTTACACTTTCATATAGTTATAACAATAAAAAATGTGTTTACAAGCTAAGTATATCTCTTTTTAGTATTTTCCAAAAATAACAGTTTTCCAGCTTTAGAAATTTATCTAAACAAGAATTATTGATTATTTCATATCTTTAACATTATAATATTATCTAGTTTTGCACATATAATTAAATATAATTTATTATGTTTTATAAAATATATGGGAAAACATGAAGATATGGAGTTGATAAATTGTTCACAGGAAGAAGAAGATCCATTATTTGATGATGGGAAAGAGTTTTTTGAATCTGATAAGTGGGAAGGGCTTGAATTATGATTAAAGGATAAAGGTAATTCAATTTATATTTATCTTTGATAGGGATGAAAGTTTAATGGTAAAAAATAAGATTTTTAGGTTTCCATAAAAGATAAAATAGTGGTGGATGAACTAAAATCAAATACACATTACTAAAGTATGGTTGAAGACTATCCATGTGAAGAATAATAAAATAAAGTCAATAATGATTTGAAAAAAACCATGGAGTTTTTTTAGAATGTGCCTTTGAGATTCCATCTTGTGAGTGAAAGTTACGAGGAGAGTGTGAACAATAGATAAGATTTGGATAACATTTCTTTGAGGCATGAAGAAAAGCTAGAAAAAATGTTTATGGGAGTTGTTAAATCCCTTAATGTGTTTGATTTTTGTTTAGGTCCAAAAAATAAGGAATGGATATGGTGGGTATGGATCTATCAATAATATGGAAGGATACCAATAATATGTAACATGTGGAATCATGCCACACATGTTTTTGAGGAGAGACTCTTGTGAGTCAAGGATTGACTTATTTTCACAAAGGTAAAGGGAGTGTAAGTTCATTTTCACGTGGCATATTAATAATGTCAAAAAATAAGAATAAAGAAGGAGAATGCAATCAACCTAGTGTTGATTCAAATAAGGTGAACAAATAAAAATAATGAAGACAATGAATAAAAAGAAGATGAAATAGGACAATTAGTTTTTGAATCAACTAATAGAATCCAAGATAAAGGGAACAAGAGCTGATTATTACCAATATTTGAATAAATAATCTTTTAAACAATTCCATCTAGTAATCACTAGATAATATTTACCTTTCATCTTGGTGATCATTTTATATCACTTGGTTATATTTTCCTTTTTGCTTCTTTTCATTTAATTCTGAACTTCCTTCCACCAAATCACTGCATGACCCTTTAAATTTTTTTTTGCTACCTTCATGCTTTGTAAATCATTAATGTCATAAAACTCAAAGTACTTCTTAATGTCTATGAGCTATTCAATGAGATATTAAATATTCAAAGTTCTTGAGAAACATGGCATGTCAACTTTTGTGCCTCACCCAATCTATGAGATATCTCTTAAGATCCTACCTTTACCTATATCATCTCCTCATCTTCCTCTTATCTTGCACCTTTTATGCACTATTTTTCTTCCTCAATGTCAATTTGGTCATACTTGGACATGAGACCATGGCTTATGTATTCCTCCATATAATATAGGCACATTTTAATGACACGCAAAACATCTAAGACTTTATCAAGTCTCCCAATCACATTAGATGCAACTATGCTTCCTCTACCAACAATTTTTATGGGTGGTATCTCTATATTTTAGGCACAAATCATATTGTTTTAATATATGTATGCATAATCCTACATAGGCAACATTATTCTAGGCTACACAAGGTTAAAACCTTCACTTTGGTACTAGTTTGTGTAGTCACAAGGATGGGGCTTCCAATGAAGGAAATCTCTAACCCAAAAAAAAGAAAAATAACCACACATAGACAATCAAATATAAAAATATAGGTTGAGCTATTATATAATTTTAAAATAAAAGGTTACATGTTTTTTATCCAATACATGATTTACATGCTATTATTAGATCTCAATATTCTCTCTTTATAAAATAATGGATTATTCTTGAATTCTATGCACACATAAGGCTATAATGGCCTCTACCTATGAGCTCTCTCCATCACTTTCACAAATAAACTCTCATTATCTAATTGGCTAAACCTTTAGTACCTAGCCTTATATGCTCTTATATATGTTACTATCAAGTTTTATGTTTCAAGATAGATTTATGCAAGCTCTTATGAGCCAAAACATGTCCCTATAGATTTCTTTCCTCAAGCATGAATGAACAAAATGCACCCTTAGAATCAATCTATAAGAATCTTGAAGTCAAATATCCTTTCCTAAAATCTTGGAGTCAACCTCTTTGGAGTTATAACAATTTATCTATGCACCAAGTTTCCTCAGCATAAATACATTATGTCTACAAGTTTACATTTATAAGTGTAAAACCTAGTCATTGGAATAACTCTTCTTCTTCAACTACTTGTGATAGAAGCTACCTTTCATATAAATATGTGATAATGCACTTAAGCTAAGTGTTGAAATTTGTTTTTATTGTGACTTGGGTTTAATTTTTTTTGAAACTACATACCATGTGTCCCTCCATGTAAACCAAAAATCTATCAAAACAAACATGTTTCAACTAGCTCCATCCAATAATTGCTTGACTTTATTATTCCTGTCTCCATGCATGTAGACTTTTGTGTCTATTAAATTATGCACTTGCATCATGCACTGTAAGTTATAACTTTAATTTCAAAACTATAATTCCCTCCAAAAAATTATAACTTTATATTAAAATAAATAATAAATTAAATTTTTAAGATGCATCCAAGCATTCTAAAGGGAAAAAACTAATGAATAGAACTAGGAATGTTGATAAAAAAATAAAGGTCAAAAGTACATGGAACTAAGAAGTGCCTTCTTATTAGAAGTCACACCAAAATAGGACCACAATAGAATCTAGATTCTAAATAAAATGTTAGTGAATTTACCCTCCCCAAATTTAAACAAGAGATGATCAATCATAACTCTACCAAACACATGACCATAGAGCAAAAAATCAAAAATAAAATTTGATTGACAACCCTTCAAAGGTCCAAAAACCAATGGCATAAAAAGAACAAACCAATAAAAAATATAATAATGTCCTCAACTGATGGTCAACAACTAATAAAAAAAATCCCAGATAAGCTGACCAAGAGCCAACAAACCCAAATAACAAAGCACACAACCACCAAAACAAGTGCAATAATAAGAAATAAAAAACAACCAATAGTATTGAATGTTAAAATAATGCATATGCATAGATATGGATTTAAATATGAAAATTGATAGCAAATACATTCACAGAACACCATATGTAAGTGGGAAAACTTCACAAAGAGGTTAAAACCCATGTTGATTATTCATATATGAGAAATAATTTTCTCTAATACAACATCTCTCTATCCTTACTTATTCTTTGATAATTTCTTCATAGAACCCAAAAAATATTTAAATATTTAAACGTATTTGAATGTATTGGAATTGAATATGATTTTACCACTTTAAATCATTTATAACTAGAGTGAATCATTGTAACCAATGGTAAGTTTTATAATTATTTATTAATGTGAGTATTAACTCATATAATTTAAATAATAAAATATATTACTATTTATTTACTTATGTTTAGTCATTAATGGTTATAACACTCCCCTTTAACGTTAAGTAATAATAATTTTCATAGCCACCTTTATACTAAAGAATTATACTATGTAAACTATTGAAACATTGATCATGAGACTACTTCTAATAATTTCTCATGAATAATCAACCAAACATTTTGAATCCTTTTATAACATAAGGACCTCCATTACAAGATATGATTTTAAGTATTAGTACACTATAAACTCACATATGGTGAAGTTTACCAAAATAACATAAAATAACTTATTAAAATGCTTTAACAATTTGAGAATAAGTATAGATAAGAAGAAAGAAACACATGGCTATTAGGACATGACATTTTTATGCACAATCCCTCTCAATGTAAACTCCAAGAAACCCAACATTGTACGAAACTTGCAAAACTTGGTAACACCAAATGGTTTTATGAAGATATCTATCAGTTTTTCATCTGTAATAAAAAACTAGAGATCAATATCACTATTGAATAATTTATCTTGGATAAAATACACATGAAATTCAATATTCTTAGTTATTCAGTGCTTCACTAGATTTTTTACTAGAGCTACATAACTTTGTTTATCATAAAGAAGGGTGGTACTATGAGAAACATCTAAATGGAGTTATTATAATAACCTTCATAGACACATGGGTTCTTATCAGCTTCTATAACAATTTTATACTCTGATTTCATAGAAGAGATAGAAAAAATAAGTTAATTTTTACTATTGCAAGTGACAACACTTGCACTAAACTTAAAAGCAGCCAAAAATATATTTGTGATCTATAATATCACCAACATGATCAACATCACAATAAACATATAAATTAGCATTATCAATGGAAGAATAATATAAACTAAAATTTATAGTTCCTTTGATATATTTAAATACAATTTTTTATAATTTCCAATGATCCAAGTATAGATCCTACATGAATCTAGAAGCAACACCTACAACAAATGAAATATCTGGTCTAGTAATAGTTAAATCAAACTAACAACTAATTATCTTTATAGAGTGGGATTAACTTTATCACAATTAGGTTTTGGATCAATCATAACACCAACTTCAATAGGGGTAGATGTAGGCTTAAATTCAAGCATATTAAACTTAACAAGTAGGTTATGTGCATACTAATATTGAGATACATCAACTAATTTTTTATCCTAAGATACAACCATTCCTAAAAAAATGATGAAGAATGACTAGATTAATCATTTTAAAATATTGATTTAGTTTATTTTTATATTTAAGAATTAAACTAAATTAATCACAAATAATAAGAAGATCATCAACATATTATATAATTAAGATAAAATGACTATTTTCAACTTTTACAAAGAGATCATTATCAGAATAAAAATTAGAGAAACTTAATCCTTTAAAATAAATAGTGATTTTAGAATACCAAGCTAGAGGATCTTGTTTTAAACTATAAAGAGATTTATTTAACTTACAAACATAATATTCTTTGTTACATTTAGTGAAACCTTTAGGTTGAGCTATGTAGATTTGTTCATCTAGTTTACAATTTAAGAGGGTAATTTTGACATCTATTTGGTGTATAATCCAGCTATTATGAGTTGCAAGGGTAATAAACAATCTAATAATACTTATTTTTTCTATAGGAGTAAATTTTTCAACATAATAAATCCTTTTTTTTGAGTAAAACTAAGAGAAACTAACCTATATTTGAATTTGTCAATTTTACAAATTGAATTAAATTTGATTTTGTAAAGCTACCTAGAACTAACAATATGCCTTTTAGGTCAAGATGGGAAAAGATCCCAAGTCTAGTTTTTAATTAAGGATTTACATTAAAAATGAAAATCAACTTTCCATCTAACATCTTGAATAGCTTCTTCAAAGGATTGAGGTTTACATTCATACAAAGAATCAAAGAATGATAGGTGTGTTAACTCCTAGTTAGTTTAATAATATTATCAATATTAGATGATTGAGTTAGGGATTTAACCCATTTAGGTATTTTAGTTTGAACATAAAGTGGGAAATATTCCCCTTCAGACTCTAAGTTATCCATAATTGGATCAACTTACTCTAAGGCATCTATTTCTTCATAAGGAGTAACAAAAAAGTTAGGTTCATCGAAAGAAGTAATTTGAGGGGGGTCTAAATAAATCTCACAAAAATATTTCTCAAGGATTTGGAAATTCCTATTCTCAATAATTTGTCATTTAAATAGATCATAAACTCTTAATCCTTTAGTTTTTCCTCTATAACCTAAAAAAAAAGAAAAAATAGGAGGTAGGCTCAAGTTTCTTTCATTTTAATTTAAGAATAAATATGGAAGCATGACTACCAAATATACTAAGGTGAGCAACACTTATTTTATTATTAGACCACATTTTTAGGTGTGTATAAAGATACAAATATTTAGTAGTGAATCTATTTAGAATGTGCACAATAATATTCATGGATTTGATATCAAGAATTTAAGAATATTTGAAGAATGCAACATTGTTCTAGCCATTTTAAGGATGTCTCAATTTTTAACTCTCTTTGTATACCACACACAGACACACACACACACACACACACACACACACACACACACACACACACACACACACACACACACACACACACACATATGAAAATTGATAGGAAAAACATTCACGCAACACAAAATGTAAGTAGGAAAACCTCACAAAGAGGTAAAAATGTTGATTAATCATATATGAGAAACAATTTAGCCCAATATATTATCTCTTTCTCTTCACTTCTTCTCAAACAAATTCTTCACAGAACCCAAACAATATTTGAATTGTCTTCAAATATATTAAAATTGATTATGATTTTACTATGTACAATTATTTATAAATGGAGTGAATCATTGTAACCAATGGGTTCAAATTCGCACCAACAATGGTAATTTTTATAATAATTTGTTTTATTATTTATTAAAGTGAGTATTAACTCACATAATTTAAATAATAAAATATATTATTATTATTTATTTATCAATGTTATTTAATGTGTTAATAGAACTTATATACCACTTAGTCATTAATTATTCCAACGTTAAAACTCTGACCACATTAATCATCCAACACAAAGTTTAATTTATTCCAAGTCATCCCTATCTCTAATTTTGTTAATCACCCAAAGGTCTACCTCTAAGTGTAACCCCTCCTTGGAGAGTAAATTTTCCATTGTATTTAACTCCCTACAAACATGCATAAGGGAAATGGTAGTGAATGAGATCAATGTTATATTTGCCCTAAATTAAAGTGGCTAGAAGGAAAAATATCCATTTTTGAAACCCACTTTATCCAATTGATGAAAACCTTTGAGTCCCCAAAGACTTGTAATTTTTACACTCTTTTATCCACCACCAACTTGAGCAGAAGCTTCAAAGCTAGAAGCTCTACGTAATTATTTGTACCCCTTCCTATTCCCATCCTAAAGTGTATGAATTGCTTAGAATTAAAATAAAGTACTCCACCAACACCATATACACTAAGGGTGCCTCGAAAGCACCATTAAAATAACACCATGCCCAATCTATTCTATGAGAGGATGTTTTAATAATGGTTATCTCTTAGTCTTCGATATATATTTGATATGGCTAAAAATTGATCTAATTTATAAGAGACATTGAAATTTAGGGATGTTTTTACCTTGAAATATGTTAGTATTTCTAGCAATACATATACCCTAGGACAAAACCAAAGGTCAAGAATTGAACATTTTCATCTCTGGCCTCTTATATAATCTCTCAAAGCATTATTCCATTGCAAATCCTTGCCAAATTTCTCTCATACTTGTTAAAACCTCCAAGTCTACCCATATCTAGAAAATATCTAGATGAGTGACAATAATATGGTTCATAGTCCTTATTATAGCAAATTTTAGTACCCCTATTAAAACTTAAAGTTATCCAATTCTCGCATATGATGGTCTAAGTCATAAATTTTAAAATTACTTGGTGAGGGTGATGTAGGGGAATCTTAGTAATGCCCAAAAGTGAACTTGGATGTGTTTTGGAGTCATGGTTGTAAGTGGAATTTTAATTAGAGTTTAAATTTAGTTTTCCTACCTTTTTCTTAATTTAAATTTTCAAACTTGTAATGAAGGATTAAGAGATGACTAGGTGGTAGAAATGAATGTTGATGATATGTACTGGTAAAATAATGATTTAATTGACCTTTATGGTTTTATGAAAGGTCTTAAGAGTGGTCATGAGTCATGTTTCAAGTTGAATGAGTGAGGTGGCATTCATAATATTCACCACCCTACATTGGAATTGATAAAGAGTTTTTTGATCAAGAAATGGTTATGAATCATGTTTTAGTAGTCTAGTTCATAGTATAAATAATATTTAGTGTTGTTTGGTTTGAAGTAGAGGCATTATGAGGAGAAATAGGGTAAATAAAAGTGGGAAATAAATAAGGTTTGCCAAGATAGTATAATGGATTGTGTAAGTCTTTATTTTGTATTAAGCCAAAGCTTCAAGTGAATATATTAGAGATGGATTTTTTGAATCTAGTAAGATTTAGATAATATTTTCATGATAAAATATTTTTTTAGACTTGAAATTGAGAATGATCATATCTTGCATTACATACAATTTTGCGTGTCATGTTGAATAATAGAACTATAGGTGTTTGTGATCTATCCATGTATGGAGTGGTAAAGGTTATATGAATATTGTGAATTTATTGATAACATGCTTGGTAATTTATTTATTGAATCATATAACCCAAATTATGAGTGTTTTTAGTCATATATATAACCTATTTTGATAAGAATAGTCAAATAACTTGTGTGTGTACATGAGTTGATCAAGTTGAAGAAAATCATAAGGAACATAAAGAAATGAGATATTGTTAAAAGTTGTGGAATTAAGGGAATCTATGAATGAATAATTAATATTCCCTAGTGAGTATTTAAACCCTATTGTAAACTTAACAAATAATCTTTGTTTTCCTATAGCAGTCTATGATTGAGTGGACTATGTGTATTATGAGTTTGTTATTTGTAAATGGGTGGTCTTGATATTGATGATAAAGTGTTTGAGGATGTTGAGTTAATTAATTTTGATGTTTTTAAGGTCCTTTTTTAACCCTTTATTGTTTTTCATTGTGTGATATTCCTCTAAACATAATCCATGCTTGTAGAGTGTCAAGTTTTGGACATAGTCAAGAGTAACTCGAAGTTGAAAGGTGTGATAGTGGATGGTCAAGCACTATCTGATGATTATAAAATGTGCAAAATATTAAGACATACTTGTTAGACTAGATTTTGGGGTTTGAAACCCAATACAACAAAATTTATGCATTTTAAAAGGCTCTCAGGCTATGTAATGGTCTAGAAACCTTGGATCTAGGGTTTGGTGCTTATAATGAATTATATGTGTCAAAATTTGCTAAATTTTTTTAGTCTAGTCCAAATAATCATGATTTAATTGAATCACCTAGTAGCAGAGGTGTACAGATCCATTTGTATGGATTATTGAGGATTGAGTTGGATTAGGCTTAGAAGAGACTTAGTGGAATAGGCATAAGAAGCAAAAGGTATGTTCTTGGAGAGTGGGAGTGAAAAAAGAGTTGATTAAGTTTTAAGAGGATAATGGGTACCCAATAATCTTAGTATTTTTCTTGGGTTGATCATAATTTTCTCAAACTAAGGAGGTTTGTCCATTTGGAGGGCTAATTAAAATGTCAAGTAAGCTTATAGGTATAAAACTTTGCAAAAGAACCTAACCTAAATTTTTGTGTGAATAATAATAATGGTAAAGGGTATTCAAAAATATATTTTTTTTCCTTGATGAGATGGTGTATGGAATAGACCTGTGGATTTGCATTGAAAAAGGGCTAGTAGCCTTTGAAGACAAGAAGGTTGATTGTTGAGTAGAATGCAAGATGTGGATGATAAAAATGGTTTTATATAGTTTTTAATAGTGTGATATAATGTTTTAAGTGTCATGGTAATTTTATTAAGTAGGTGTTTGTGTTTTGGTCCATTTAGACAAATAGGCCTAGTGTTTACCAAGGAAGATTTCTAAGTTTGCAAGGAAACTAAAAGTGAAGTGCACGCTGGTGGGAATAGCTCTACATCAGAGGGCCAACTTGTCTAAATTCATTTAATGATTATTTATTATGTGTATTTTAAATATGAAATAATGATGTGTTTATTTATTTAAAACATTAGTAACATCAATCAAATGAATCAAATATAACATAACATCTACAATCAAATTATCATAAAAAAATTTATATTCAACAAGGATTAGAAATGGTGTTTTCATGATTGTTACAATGCAATATCAAGAAATAATTGATTTTTAAGCCACTTGAATTTGATGGCAAATATATTATCATAATTTTTCCTTTGTTAGTGGTTGTTTATTAGTATGTGATTTCATATATCAATTATACACTTGATCTTTTAAACAAGTTTCATAGTGTAGTTAAAGTTGGTATTTCCATCGATGTTATGGAACTATCATGCACACTACTCTTTTAAGATATACATTTATAGTAAGGTAAACTTATCCACTTTTAATAGTCATTTTATAAACTTTCAGGATGAGATATTGTTTATGAGACTTAATAGCAAGTTTTAGATGATGAAGGTTGTTATTAACCTATCTTGATTAATCCATGGGACCTAGATCTTATAAAATATATTATTTGTAGTTTGTATCAAATCACATTTTGAATCATAGTTTTCATTGAACCATTTTTAATAGTTATATGTTAATGGTTTTGTGGTCATTTTTTTGGTCTTTGAGGTATGTTATATTAAAGGTATACAATTTAAAGTAGGATATATAGTAAAGGCATAGAGGAGAGTTAGATGTACATGGAAATATTGGAATTAAAGGATTGATACATTTTTTATTTAGCTATCAGTAATACAAAATTGGAAAATAATTTGATGTTTTCCAAAGTTGGGTTCACTAACTTTATTTAGTGTCTCTTTGATGCATTGATTTACATTATTTGTTTGGCAAACTGTCTAGAGGATTTTATTATCCACTAATTTAGTTAATACATTATATATAACCATATTTAATGAGAATTGAGAAATACGTCTACCATAAAATATTCAATTATTGTATGTCACTCATTTGACTCAAGATTCTCTGGCAAAAATGACACTCAATATAATTAGTTTTCAAGGCCAAACAATGTGATTTTCTTAGATTCATTTGATTTAGGGTCATTTAGATTTATTGACAAGTATGAAAAATCATATTGTGGAATGTAATATGTATTTAAAATATGATATTTGTCTCCACTTTCATTTCTATTAAAAGCATAACTTATTATATTCAATCTTTTGTGGTTGAAAGTTGAAAAGTTGGATACATGCAAAGTTGTTTTTACGAATCCTTGTTCAGAGATATCAATGTGTTTTCATTTATATTATATGCATGTGTTATTATTAGCTTTTGTGTAATAATAAAATATGATAATGGTGATGTTTTTGACTGAAACTTGCATGAAGTTTTTTTATTTCAAATAAATTCAAAGGTATTGTTCCATGTTATCACAAAATAATTTTTATTAGTTGCATGTAGTCAAGAATATATTTTAGTTTTTTTTGGGTTTGAAAAAAAATCTTATCTCAGTTATACATAGGATTTAACAAGGGTATTCAATGTTTATTCTCTTGTAAACATACTCTACAGTTTCTTTTGATAAAGATCTTAGCAAAAATTGTAGCTTATAGTGACTATGCAATAAGCTCGACTTCATGCATATTGCACTATTGAATGTGTTTTCATGGTTTGTTAAGTCATTTTATAATCATGATTTGTATTTAATAGATGGATTTATAGGTTTTTACTTACATTCTAAAATTTTTGATAACAAATCTATGTGTCATAAGGTGATGAAGGTATATTTTGAGTTCTATTGATGAAGTATTAGTTTCTTAAACACTAGTTTCGTGCATTAAAATGGTTGTTTGGTTTTGATAATCTTGTGTATCTCTATGTTTTATTTTTGCCTATGGTTTGAATAAATATTAGTAAGCTCAATAATTATTTTTAAAAAAGTAAAGACCTATAGATTTTATTTTAAACCTTGGTTTTTATTTTGCAAATACATTCAAATTTTCAAAAACAAAGATCTTTTGTTTGACTAAGAAATGGAGACTTATGCATTTTTTATGCTTGTCTTTGAAACCCTTATTCTTGTTTCATCTTTGCATGCCATTTTTGAGTTTTTTAAGACTCAAATAAAAAATAAATGATAATCCTTTGAGATAATGTTGCATTCTTTGCATGAATAGTTGTTTCAATCTCCTTATAGTAAGATTATAATTTAACGGTTCATCAAATAGTGACAATAAGGGTACACTTCAAATGGTTGAATCATTGGAGATTTTTTTAGTCCATTTTTGGTCATATTTGTATAGGAAAAGCTATTGTTTATATGTTATCTATTTATATAGTTTTGTGTGTTTTGAGTTCAATATTTGGCAAAGGGTTGTTTGTAATATTCTTGTGAACCTATTCATTTGCATGATGAATAATTAAAAAATGGAATAAAATTATTCAAATTTTGTAGTCAGTATTTTTTTGATTCATTTTAAATTTGGAAACTTTTTCCATTTAGAATTATTCTTGAAATGTGATTTAATCTTAAACAATATTTCTATTTATTTAGATTAGTAAGAATAAGTAATGTGAAAATGAAATAGATAGAGAACATTTGACAATTTGATTATCTGATAATAAATATAATAATGGATTTATTTGAGATGGTTTTTTTAGATTAATTGGACTACATGGAAGTAACATTTGTAAAGAGTTCTTATTTGTGTTTGTTTCAAAAAAATCTATGTCAGGTTAAACACTAGATTCATGGAATTTTGACAAAAATATTTAAAGAAGAGCTAATACACAACAGAGTGTTGGTACTCCTTCAAAAATTAGTCCTCACAAAAGACCTTTTTAGGTCCATAGGGTTTATAATGCCTTCTCCTACCTTTTTAACCATGGAACTTATCTTTATATACACTTTGATGTGAATGACCTGAATTATTGAAACTTATTGAGATAGATGATGATTATGGATGTATAAACTTAGTTGAGTTACCTACTACACCATTAAAGTACACTAAATACCAAACAAATAAGGAATATTTTTTGATTGATCTAATTTATAGGAGTGATTATGATTCATAGTAGTTGTTGTATGGTGATTGTTTATTTTGTTTGACTCAGTTATTTATATTGATTTTATTGGGATACTTCTTATGGTACCATTCATTGATACTTTTAGTTCTAAACTCCTTTCATAGTGTATTTTAGTATTCTTAGACAATTGTAGATTTTAAAACTTTTCTTAATTTGATAGCATGGGTAGTTGTTCATATGCTTGTTCAGTGATTTTTGATAATCATACTTAGTTTTGATAGTGATTATTCAAAGGGTTCATACAATGATACTTTATTGGATAGTTCATTTATTTGATGTTTGATCATGTGATGTTTACTTAAAATATATTATGTTAGTTATGAATTATAATGTTATATAATATTTAGATTATTAGACAAATATTTATTGATCATTTTATTCATATGCACATGTAAATAATTGTTTAGTGATGTTGATAAGTCATGAGGGCCCCCACCTGTTAGAGAATATTAAGTTAGTCTATATTATTTAAATTCAATCTCATGAATTTTATTATAAAAATCTAAAACATAAAGTTAATTTTTAATATTTATAACTTATAAATCAATGAATGATAAAGTAATTGGTTTTTTAAAGTTAATTAACTTTACAACCATAACAAGCTAAAGGTCGGTTACAACTTAAAAACATAACCACATTCAATGAAGTTGATTTATAAGGAGACTAAAGACACATAACAAGGAGATAAAATACACAAGTATCAAGATCTCTTTGGTTTTCATCTTTTGTATCCTTCTTCTTTTGTGAAATCATATTTGACATTGAATAATCACTTGCAGATAGACCAAACAATATCTTCTATGAGTGAAATAATTTTCTTGAATAATACAAATATATCTAAGTTTCTTGATTTATTTATAATGGATTATCTAAAAAAGTATCAATTATTAATGTATTTTATGATTTCATATATGTAATCATATGCACATAACTTCATTCACTTTACCTAAATAATGATGAAAACATCATATTTTATGACAAATTATTTGACTATTGATTGTATAGTGATATTTTATTGAAAGATTTATTTGTATTCAGACTTATTTCAAAGTTTTCTCAAGAAAAATACTTTTATACTCCTAGTTAAATTCTTTTACAAGTTTCACACACTTCATTTTACTTAGCTATTTATATTAGTTTATTTGTTTTACTGTCTTAGTTGTTTAGATTCTTGTCTGGTTTAGACTAGTTCTTAAATTTAGTTTATTAATCGCTTTATTTATATTGTTTCATTCACTCTTATTTAATTTTATTATCTTAGTTTATTAGTTTATTAATATTTAATTTGTATTTTATTTTAATAGATGAAGTTTTTTGTGGTATTTAGTTCTATAATCCTTTATTTTATCATTTATTTGAAGTTAATTTATTAATTAAATAGTTTATTTGATCTTTAGTTTCTTTATCTTTTGATTCATTTAGTTAAGCTTAATATTCTTATATATTTTTTCGTTTAGTTCTTAGATAATATTAAATAATTTCTTAGTAGTTATTTGACTTATAGTTGGTCTTTTTTAGACTAATGTTGGTATTTATTACATTTTCCTTGTTCAGTTTTCATTTCCATTTCTTTAGGCTTTCTATGTTATTTCTCTTTTAGTTTATTCTAGTATCTTGTGGAATTAAGACTAATACAAAATAATACATTGATGAATTATAATGAAACAAAAATATTTCCTTCAAGAGACTACCTCTCTCATAGGATTTACTCTATTGAATAAGCTAGATTATATGTATTTAATACAATTCTAAATAGTTTATATATTTTGAAAGAAGTAAATTTGACTTTTGACTATAATGATGTTTAATTTATTATGTATTAAGCTAATATATCTCAAAATTTATTAAAATACCCATATGCACATCTTAGGATCAATATTTATTCTTTAGACCCCCTACAATTAAACTAGTTAGATTCCATCTGAACCTTTACGATAGATGAAAGAGTTGATTCATTGATGTGACATTTTATATTGTTAATAGTCCTCATATCCTGGAAACAAAGATTAAAACATATTTTTACCTCCCATCTCCTTTTTTACAAAACCTCCTAAGTGAGGGATTTTTTTATTAAATCCAACCACATAAATAGTTTAGTCTTTAAGGGAATTTAATATTTTGGATTTTCTGCCACCACCATGAACTCTCTCCAAGAACTATATTTTTGAATCTAAACTAATAAGTTAACTTTAAATTGTATTCAACTATAGATGGGTTCTTAGACCAAACCAACTCATCATTTTCTTTACTAAGTTTGGCATGGTTCCATTTCAATATATTCACATATTCATCTCACACAATACCATCCTCCATAGCTAATCCCTTTAAAAGTACACTTTTCCACCCTTGACACCAAAGATTATTAGAGTTTTGATCTATTGCCTATGTCGTGTTTGAAATACTTAGGCCCATCAAAGTATTAACCAATCCCTTAGTCAGTTTTAAATTTACACCACATCCAACCTAATGGTCAATCCCTAATCATATTTTAGAACCATTCCTCACCTTCTAGATCAACCAGTTATCAATAAGTGGAAAGAATTACATGGAGGCTTTCCATATAATTGAGACATTGTTATGTAGGGTTTGAAAATCCTTATAATCCACTCTACAACACTGATAGGTTCAATATATTTTTGAATGATAAGTTTATTTCGTAAATTCTCCTTCAAGATAAGCCTCCAAAGATGTTTCATAGCCAAGGCCTCTCCAAATAGATGTATATTTTTTGGATCATGTTGACCTTCTAAGTTACCCTGATCAGTGTGAGGCTTACCAAATACCTATAGAAAGTTTACACACATGAAAAATCTAAAGCACTTCAAGTAAATTCTATGCAAGTATTCCATCTACACTCATACCCATGATAGTCAAGTTTAGGTCTATACAATAGCAAAGTAATGAAACACAACCACCAAGAGCTCTTAATTCATGTTCTAGCACAAAATTATTCAATGTATAACTCAAGAGGTGCATAAGTTCAAAGATGTAGGGCCCCAAGGTCTTGGATGGCCGAGTAAAGGAAGTGCACAAGGAGTAGATATAAATTATGAGGAATTAACCTAAGGTCTACATCCTTGTGCACCCTTGTATCTAAAGGATTCCCATACCTATCTATCAAAGTATCATTCTAGTACACATAACCATACATCTATGCCCTATCTATGCATAAAGTGCAATCTAAAGTTATTCATTTCCCTCACCATAAACTCAATGTCTAAATAAGATCACACACATACCTTGGTGTAAGAGTAATTCCAAATTGAGGGCACACATGAAGTTCCAGATGTAAAAAATATAAAAATAAATAAGCTCACATTAGATGATGATGTGGCTAAGGCAAAGGGGAGCTTTTGTAATAAGTGATAAATGGTAGCATGGTATAAAGAGGTAGTTGGGAAAGTAGTTGAGAGAATCCCAAGGCATTGTAAGAATGAATAAATACATAAGTGGCTGCCAGACATCATAACATGAGTTCACATCATCCTCTGACCATGTCAATGGAAATATTTTGTTCCTCTATACACACATGTATCCTAACATAATCCTGTAACCAACTCTAGATCTAATCCACCACACAGAATTAAAAGGCATGGCAAAGGAATCAAAAGCTACACCTAATGTCCCAAGTGGCACATTTATTGTAAAATAGACTTATTCACTATAAAATCCTAGTTCTTCACTTGTAAAAGGGTTGATATTTTTAGCAACCTCACACTGCTGAAATTTTCCCTCCAAAAAGCAATTGTATTGGCTAAATCTTGAAGAATAATGAAAATTAAGTTCACTTTATTTCATTATTATGATGATCTATGTGTTATTTGTGTTTGTTTATCCTTATATGTGGGTAGTGTTTTCCCCTCTTACTATTTTCCACTCCCATCACCTCCTCATCAAACTCAAAACTCACTTGCAGGTTGTATCCTGTGCACACTTGGGTCTATGTTGATATTACTTATAGATCAGTTACCATCCCTCTCAATGCTACACTAAATTCTCATGCCTCTATATGAAACATTTATGCATTTATAGTGTCCTTAGTATAATATATGTGGATACATCTTATTCTCAAATGTTTTTAATGTGTTTATGGTAGTAGGAGTGCTCAATCTATTTTGGGTGCATCACCTTCTTTTTACATTTCAGCATCTCTTACCTTCTCCTTCCCATTTTCCCTCAAAATTTTAGGTTTAAACTAGAAGTAGATTTACCTTTATTCTCTTTAGGCATGTGCATTGGTCTTAAAATAGGTGCATTTATAATAGGAGTATGGCCTACTCTAGAGGCTCATCCCAAGGAGTGCAAGGGTCTCATGCCTTAGGGATGTTCCTATCATTGTGATGAGACTAAAAATGGTTTCATGCATATTTTAGTGATAATAATTCTATGCCCAGTGCGATAGACTCTTGTACCCCACATAAGGCCTTTGTGTTTAGAGCCTCACCTCAAAGTACCCCCATACCATAGAATAAATGACAATAATTTTTGACATGCCCAGTGAGAAACATTTAAAGAAAGAGCTAAGGAATTGGTGTTATATTTAGCTAAAAAGTGTAATAAACACTTAGTAAGAGCACTTAGAGACTCCAAACATCTCTGGTTCATAAATATCATCCCCTATCTATATGCTAAGAGAGACAAGGTCATCTACAAGAGGCATTAATTTCCATTTCACTGAGCTTCTAGTGACATCTATAGGGAGAGTTAGAGTGTCTTTGTACCCTATTATAAGGAACAGTGTAAGATAGTCATCCCTTAGAGTGTAGTCCATCTATCCATTTGGAAGGTTCTCCATACCTAGAAGGGGCCTATTCCCAATCTCATTCATGGTTATACCAAGTAATCAAGTGTTTGTGTCTTTTAATGGAGGTAGTCCATTAGTTCTTACACAATATGATGACATCTTAGTATCATATCTCAAAATATTATCCTATTTCATAGGTGAGAATGTAACTTCCCCTATGGAACATATTCAAGATATCACAAACATCTACTTAATACACTATGTCACTAAGGATAATGTCACCATCATGTTACTTTCTTCCTCATTCAAGGGGAAATCCCTCCAATGGTATTGAGACTTGAGACCAAACTCCATTCATAGTTGGGATGAGCTTGGTGAAGAGTTATGCAAGTAGTTTACATATTAGATTAATCACTTGTCCCTGATAAAGAAACTCATGACCATAAAGCAAGCCCTGCATGAGATGATGGTTGACTTAAAATTTAGATTTTAGAGGTTTTGGGATAAAATACCACCTTTGTGTAAGCCATATCCAAACATTGCATTATTGTATTTTCTAAAAGATCTTAATAGTGATATAGTAATAATGATTCAGTCCATGGGAGGTGCAGTCCTCTCAGATGCCTATGAAGTTGTGGTATGCATAAAAAACTATTTGATCCAAGTGGGGAAGATTGTGTCTAAACCCCCAATGCTTATATTTATGGATCCTCTTCTTAACAAAACATCTGCACAAGATGTGTTATCACTTATCCCTACCATAGTGAGCCCACCTACTTTATCCATGATCTCTTCTAATGAATTACACGAAGTGAAACTGCTACTACAAAGTTTTATGAACAAACATGTTTCTCTTAAAAGGCAACAAACATAGTATCTTAGATCTCATCAACCCTTCACTCAGTAGTACCAATCAAATAGACCTCCCTACCAAGGTGGTATGTAAACCCAAAATCAACTCACATATAACATAATACCTTATACACAAAAGGTTGATGTTGCTATTATTTCCAAAGCCCTTATCCTAATATAAAGTAACCTAGTGTAGGATTTTAAATGGTGCTTCCTATGCAACCAATCACATGATTAAGCTACATGTAAAAATCTAGTCATGAACCAAGCACTTATGGTGTTAAGTTTTCCCCAATCATAAGAGAAAACAAGTAACATAACTTTGTATATGGGATAAATCAAGGAACCAACTAAACCACATGATGGGTCTACTTTCATCATTTAGAAAGAAGAGGAATTTAACTATGTAAATCAAAGTAGTAAACCTAGTAGAGGAAGCACTCCAATCACTTTCAATACAAGATTCAAAAAGAGAGCTATAATAGAGGCCATACCAACTGACACACCCTTACCTTATGTATCCCAAGACACTCACATAGGTGTGTAAGCTAAGGCACCCATATAACATTTGTGCCCAAGAAAGGCCACGTAAAAGGAAGGATGACCTCAAACTAGTGCATTGATACTAGAAGAGACCATTCCCTCAAAGCCAGCATCAAAAAGATATTAGGTTCCCTTCAACATAGTGGAATAGATGAAGAAGATGAACCTTAATATAACTATGTGGGATGTACTCACTATTTCATCTTAATGAAATTTATTAAAAGATGTGTTGAAAGGCTTTCAAGAGTGTAGGGCACCCCAACTATTATTTTCCACCTCTACAAGTCGATGATAAATAAAAATAGAAGTTTAGGTACACAATATTAGTAAGAGAACCCTATCTATGTCTCGTTTATCATTATCCAACATGTTTTACATAATTTTATGATTGACTCAGGCAAAATAAACTTGGTTATGTCAAAAATGATCAAAGATATGATCAGAATTATGTACACCCTCATTTCAAAAGGAGTAGTCTAGCTTGACAGCATAATGGTT
This sequence comes from Torreya grandis, assembly GCA_037957365.1. Taxonomy (NCBI): domain Eukaryota; kingdom Viridiplantae; phylum Streptophyta; class Pinopsida; order Cupressales; family Taxaceae; genus Torreya; species Torreya grandis. Next base: position 85,223 of record JARHVA010006008.1, read on the forward strand.
AAAGCTATAGGGGTTATCAAAAAATTAAATCTAACAATACATGTATGCCCAAGCCTTAGCATTATGTAGGACATCACAATCATCAACTTACTCCCTACTTCACCATCTGCCTCTCTTGAGACTTCATGGTAAAGATGGGTGGCTATTTGACTTTAAAATGGTCACATATGTTGTTGAGAACCAGATATGGGACAAAAGTGACCATAAGGGCAGAGCCTATTTTTAAGAGCCATGTTAATCCATACTCTCCCAACCCAATTGAGCAAATTGTGTAATATTTGACCAAGAGGAGATTTTGATTCTCCATGAGGCTACAACACTATTATAGGCTATTTCAGATGACTTGCTAGATAAATGGACATGTGAACATTTTAAGTGTGACCCATATGACAATGTAAAGATAGGGCTAGGCATATATTATATCATGAAAGAGGATTCTACACTTCCTAATCTCATAAAGTGTACTATAATCTTGAAGGTACATGCTAATTATAATTTGATAGATCCCAAAGTAAGAATGGCACAAGAGACGATGTCATGTTGGTCTCACCTCGTAAAGATAAATACTTCCATACCTTTAGACTATAGTTCTATTACATGAAAAATGCTACTGAGTATGAGGCACTAATCTAAGGATTTTAGCTTACATAAAAGAGAGTAATTAAGGTGATATAGGCATTAGGTGATAGTGAACTAGTTATCAACCAGGTTAGAGTATGGAGCATGACTAAGAATGGCTTGGTGAAAGCCTACAAGCATAGAGTGTGGGATATTATTGAAGTATTTGATGCATTAAAAATCATTACCATACCAAGAGAATAAAATGTCAATGTAGATAGGCTTGAAATCATAGGTGTGTAGTATGACATCCTGTGTGACATAATGAAGGAATCCAAATATCTCATCAAACTCATGGTTAGACCAATAGTTCTTGACAATATGAAGAGTTGGCAAGTATTTGAGAGTGATGAGAAAATCATCAATTTTTTATAGGATGAGGTAGATTTTTACACCTTTAATCGAACATATCTATGAGCCCAATATGAAGAGAAAGTTTTCCAACTGAAGGGGAATAAGCTACCAAAGGGGCTAGTCACCCTAGAAAGCATCTTTAATTCTAATGACCAATTTAAAGGAGAAAGATGTAGCATGATTGCAAAGAAGGATATCTTTGCACCTATAATCATTTCAAAATGGAAGACTCTAAAATCCAATAGGGTATGTTCCCCACAAAAAATCAAGAGCTTTATTCAACTCAATAGGAGGTAGGATGACATTTTCACATAGTTCTATAAGGATTTTAGAGTCTTTGATTTAGGATTAGCATAACACATAATCAAGCTCCACCCTAATGCATAACCCATACACTAAAATAATAGGCCTGCTAATCCAAATTTGGAGCTGTTGATGTGTAAGGAGATTGAAAATATCATTGAGGTCAATATAATACTTATGATAAAGCACTCCTCATGGGTCACTAACTTGGTACCAATATGTAAAAAGAATGGGGAGATACATCTCTATGTGGTCTTTATGGATCTGAATAAGGCTTCTCTCAAAGACCACTACCCTCTCCTACCAATAGAATAAATCTTATAGATAGTCATAGGTATAAAAATATTTTCACTATTGGATGATTATTTAGGATATAACCAAATCCTCATGTAGGAATGCAACCATTACAAAACTAAGTTCACCACTAAGTGGGGAACCTTTACATACCATTACATGCCATTCATAATGATAAATTTAGGCATAACCTTATAGAGAGATATGGACATGGTCTTTAAGGAACTCATCAACAAAATCATCTTGGTAAACCTTGATGATATAATTATTTTCTTTAAGTGCATAAAAGATCATTTATGCCACTTAGATTAGGTCTTTCAGATGTGTTAAGATTATAGAATATCTCTGGACCCTAAAAAATACATCTTCATGGTTCATGAAAGCATGCTCCTAGTGCATATTTATTCTGAGGAGGGACTCATAACTAATCTAGAGTGAGTTAAGTCAAATTCATCTCTTCTTCTTCCAAGCCACAAGAAAAGTCTTCAGAGATTCTTAGGGAGAATCAACTTTGTGAGAAGGTTTGTGCCTAGTTTTATCATCCTAGCTAAGCCCCTCACCATAATGTTAAAAAATAATGCTACGCTTAATTGGACGTATGAGGGCAAGGAAATTTTTGAATCCATCAAGCATGTCATTGCATAAGCCCCCACTTTGGTCAACCTAGATTATAGTTAGGATTTTATCCTTTATGCATTTGGTGGATCTAAAGGAATTTCAACCATCCTTATATAGCAAAACAAATATCAACTCAATCATCCAATTGCCTTCTTCAACCAGGCATTAAAATATTATGAATTGTGTTATGGAGTCATGGAAAATCACACCCTTGCACTTGTGAGAGTGCTCAAGAAATTTAGTCATATGCTCTCTAATAATAAAATTCAACTCATGGTCATATATGCAAGCATCAAGGAGTTTCTACTCATCAAGGACATCAGCAAGAAAAAGGTTGGTTGGATCACAAAGGTGATGGAATATGATGTACACATCTAAGTCACCAAGCTAGTGTGAGGAAAGGGACTCTATGAGTAGTTAGTTGAGGTATAAAAACTAGAGGAAGATGTAATATTAGTGTCATAAGGAAGAGAATGTATAATCCTAGAAGCCTCAATCGATTGGGTGTAAGATATGAAATCCTTCCTTCAACATAATGTATATCCTCTTGGCCTTGATAAAGTTAAGAGTAATAATTTTAGGTTGAATTCCATTCCATATATACTCGTAGAAGGTGCACTTTTTTGGAAAGATCTCAATGAAATTCTCTTGAGGTACGTAGAAGTAGTGCAAACAAGTAGAATTCTTCAATAATTCCATGATGGCACTATAGAAGGCCATTATTCACCTAAGACCACTACTATGAAAATCATATGAGCTAACTATTATTATCCAACTCTATTTAAATATCCACATGTGTATGTGTGAAATTGTAAAAAATGTGCCTTCTTTATAGGCAAATAAAGGCTATCGACCTTACCACTACACCCAATTTAAGATGATCAACCCTTCACATAATGGGGCCTAGATTTCATAAGCATGATTAACCTACCATCAAGTGATGGGCACGAATGGATTTTCATAGCTATAGACTATTTCACAAGGTGGATGAAAGTGGTCATGCTAAAAAAGGCTAATGATACATCCATCCTTAACTTATATGAAGAGGTTACAATGAGATTTGGTGTTCTTGCCACCATTATCTCTAATAATGCATTGGTCTTCCTTGGAACTAGGATTAGTGAATGGGTTATCAAGCACAATATCTATCTGAGTGCTTCATCAAATTATTACCCTCAAAGTAATGGTCTAATTGAGTCTACAAATAAGAATTTGATCTACATCATAAAAATTACTCTAGGGGATAACCAATGAGATTGGCATACAAATCTAAGAACCACCCTTTGGGATGATCAAATCACACCCAAAAAAGCATTGATAAATTTTCCATTCATGATAGTCTATGGAAGGGAGGATATATTTACCACATCCCTCAAGTTTCCTTTGTTGTAACTCATGCATCAGTTGGATTTGATCTAAAATAATCCCCTCATAGTAAGATTAGCCAAGCTAATAGAGCTCAAAGAAACTAGAGTAGAAGCTATGTGCATCATGGATCTCTAATAGGTGTAGACCAAGAGTATTTTTGATAAAAGAGCCACTGATAGAAGTTTTTAAGGAGATTTAGTGCTCAAATGGAATGTAGACAAAATGAAATTTGGAAGGCATACTAATTTTGATGAAATATGGAGTGGCCTATATACCATAACTAGTTGCAAGTAATCCAACACCTTCTAACTTACCAAATTGAATGGGGAAGAGTTGCCTATCCCAATCAATGGGATTCATCTCAAGCACTATCTCCATTGACCCTTGTATAATTATAAATAAGTAGATTAGATGTTTTTCATTTCCCTAAGCACTTTGTGCACCTTATTTTAGAGTATTTTCAATTCCTCTAAGCATTTATGTGTAGTATTTATCTTAGCTTAGGTCTTTTTCCTCTAAGTGCCTTTGGAATAGTTCTTGTTTTTCTAGGTGAAGTCTCAATTCATTAAAAAATCTAAAGGTATACAGCTATGTGTATTCACAACTAGAAAGACTAGAAGTTCTAAAGACTCCATGCCCAATGCATCGCTTAAAGGCTACTATATTCTTGCTTAGAAGGCAAATGGTCTATAGAGGTCACTAGAAGTGTTGACCCTCTAAGTCACCCTAGTTGGTGTGAGGCTTACCAAATCCTTACATAAGGTTTGTGCACATGTGAAATCCTAAGCATTTCAAGTAAAGTCTACATAAGCATTTTATCCATGCCTGTATCCACAACAATCAAGTATAGGTCTACATAATAAAAAATAATGATTCATTCCCAGTAGGTTCTCTTAACACATGCCCCAACATGGAATTATTTGATGCACAACTCAGGAGGTGTACATGTTCAAATATGTATGGCCCTAAGGTCTTGGATGGCTGAATAAAGGAAGTATGCAAGGAAAAACTATAAATTATGAAGAATTCACCTAAGGTATGTAGCTTTTATATGCCCTCATATTTAAATGCTTCTCATTCCTATATATTAAAATTTTATACTAGTATGTAGAACCTTACATCTACACCCTATCTCCACACAAAGTACAATCTAAAGTCATGTGTTGCCCTTGCCATAAACTTAATGTCCAAATAATCTCACATGTGCACCTTGGTACAAGATTAATTTTGAGTTGAGGATACACATGTAGTTCCATACATAAGAAGAATAGAAATAAATAAGCTCACATCAAATGATGATGTGGCTAAGGTAAAGGGGGGCTTATGTAATAAGTGCCAAGTGGCAACATGGTATAAAGAGGTAGTTGGAAAAGTAATTGAGAGGAGCCCAAGTCATTGTTAAAATGAATAAATGCATAAGTAGCTACCAGAAATCATAACACAAGTGCATTCCATCCTTTGAATATGTTAGGAGAAATATTTCATTCCTCTACACACACATGTACCCTAACAGAATCTTGTGACCAACTCTAAATTTGATCCACCACACAAAATTAAAAGGCATCATTGTGATGTTGCAAAGGGATTAAAAGTTACACCCAACACCCTAAATGGAACATTTATTCTAAAATAGACTTGTTCACTATAAATCTTGGTTCTTCACTTATAAAAGGGTCAACATTTTTATCAACCTCACACTGCTAAAATTTTCCCTCCAAATAGCACTTGTATTAGCTAAATCTTGTAGATTAATGAGAATTAAGTTTACCTTCTTTCATTATTTTAATGATCTATGTTCTATTTATGTTTTTGATCCTTCTCTATGGGTAATTTTTTCCCCTCTCACCATTGTCCACTCCTATCACCTCCTCATCAAACTTAGAACTCACTTACGATTCATAGCTTGTGCACACTCTGGTATGTGTTGATATTGCCTATGGATCATTTTTCATCCCTCTTAGTGTCTCACTATATTTTTGTACTTCTATACAAAAAATTTATGAATTTTGAGTGTCCTTGGTATAATATGTGTGGATATGTTTTATTCTTAAAGGTTTGTAGTGTGTTTATGGTTGTAGGAGCACTCACTCTATTTTGGGTACATCACCTTCTTTTTATATTTTAGCATCTCTTACCTTCTCCTTCCCCTTTCCCCTTAAAATTTTAGGTTTATGATAGCATCAGATTTACCTTTATTCTCTTTGGCCTGCATGTTGGTCTTAAACTAGGTGCATTTAGAATAAAATGAATTTGACCTATTCCATACATTTATCCCAAGGAGTACAAGGGCACCTCACCTTAGGGATGTTCTTATCATTACTACGAGAATACAAATGCCCATGTGCATAGTTGAACAATAATAATTCCATGCCCAGTGATATAGACTCTTGAACCCCATGCAATGTCTTCACACTCAGTGCCCCATTGTAAAGTGCTCCCACACTGTAGAGCATCCATGCGTGTACATTTTGAATGACAACAAGGCTTATCCTCTAGCATCCTGAAGCATAATAAGGGATTACTAATTGACCAAAGATATACCTTCTTTCTCCTTTGTTCTAGTCTATAATAATTTATAAGATTTTTTATGAACCTTTTCTAGGACACCTTTAGGAATGTGAGACAAATATAGCTAATAGACTGTGATAGCCTCTAATGCCGACTTCATAAGAGTACGTCTTCCACCAAGGAAGAGCCATATATTACAAAAATAATTTATACTCTTTTCCACATGTTTTATCAACTAGTTCCAATCATTTTTTCCATAATCATTTGAATTTAAGTAAAACCCCAGATACTTGAAACCAACTTGTAGGTCAATTTTTCAAAGAAAAAATCCTCAAGAACCAAACTAATCTCATGAGCCTTCATACAATTGAAAGAGATGTTAGACTTATGTAAATTTAACTCCATATTCATAGCCACATTAAATATGTCCAAAGAATCCTTTTAAAATGTAATTTTCCTTAGAGAGCCATTTTTGAACAATAATACATCATCCACAAAAGTTATGTATGTGAGAAAATTAGTCCTTCCAACCTTAACTCCTCAGATAGAATCAGTTCTCTTAACCTTCTAGAATGACCTAACCTATCCCCTTAGAAATAAATAAGAAGATTAGTGGAGAAAGAGGAAATCCATACATTAATCCACATGAGGGTCTGAAAAATGTTAATACATATGCATTTATTAATAATGCATAGGAAACATAAGTCAAGAACCCTAGTATCCAATTCACTATCTACAAGCTACAACTAATATGGATCAGTATTAATCTTAAGTAGATCCATTTTTCTCTTTAAAAGGTCTTGGAAAAATACAAATTCATGATAATCACTATAAAATTACTCATTTTAATAGAGTGGAGTCCCTCGTAAGCCACCCTAATAACATCGAGAATTTATCTCCCATGTAAAGAAACCAAATAACTCACTAGAAATATTCTTAGAAATAAGCCTCTTAATCCTTATGGAAATAATTTTCATAATAATATTGTAGATGAAACTACATGAGATAGGCCTAAAATCATAAAAATACATTGGCATATCCATCTTTGGATTGGGATAAATGAAGGTGGAGTTGAAATATCCTAGGATATTCCTCATCCACTTTGACTGCTCCAACACTCTTAATAGGTCTGCAACAAGTAAATAAAAAATTCCACTAAAGAATTCAACTATACATCCATTAGGATTTAGGATTTTATATTTTTGGAAAGTAGTTAGAACAAAATGCACCTCTTTTATAGATACTCTTTCAACAAACATCTTATTTTTTACCTCATTTGTGAAGCTTGGGAAAAAATATATATATTAACTATCTCCACAATGTTGACTTTATTAGATTATTTATACTTCTCGAAGGGAGATATCCCAAAACTAGTTATCTCCTAAAATGTTTGCTATTAGGTTAAATTTCTATCTAGACCTTTTTTTAGGCATATACTAAAGAAACTAACACCTAAAAATCTGGTGTGCTATAATTTCATGCAATACTAAGAGTTCTTTCACACTCACCTGAATCACACATCAATAAACTAGTTGTCATGGGTTTTGTTGCATGAAGGTGTGCTCAAACATATACCTTATTCAATGACTAACTAGAAATTTAATAAAGTTAACAAACTTGATTAAAATTGGCCATTACCATTATATATAGATAGAGTCTACATTGATCATGTTTAAATAATAAATATTCTATTCATCATGTCCATACTAGATCCACAAGTTACATAATAAATGTATAGTGAAATTCAGTGATATAAATTGGCTATAAACTAGATTACAATGATATCCATTATTACACTAATGGAATGACATTAAACTACAATAAATCATTATACAACAATGATTAGTCTTATTATAAAGCTCTAAATAGGGGTCTTTATACTTAGTTCTCCCCGCCCAAGTAGTTACAATAGTTATGACACTCTTAGTGACTAGCCAATAATCTCTAGTGGACTAAGAGTCATGGAATCCATCTACATTATTTCCCTAAGGACCCAAGCCTTTGTGTCCCTATATTCCCATTCGGTGATGGATATTTATTGCTAAATTTTTATCTTTATGTAAGTGATGTTAGACTCAAGTGTGATTTAAGTCTGTTCGATCCTTGATAAGCACTCCTTAACTATTTACCACTTCCTCCACATTCCCCAAGTCTTTTTTTGATATTTTAAGCCCTTTTTTCTTAGGTTCTCCATTTATTATGCCTCCCCTTTGACTTGATCTTCTCACATTATGATCTCTTATGTCATGGTATTATGCACCTGTATAACATTTGTGCCATGTTCCTTCTACATCATGATTTTTCTATGCCATGTTTGTTCTATGTCACCCTTATTTCATGATACTATCAAAAGACTTAGATAAAATTTAGAGTCCAACATCACCCCACACTATGATATTATTTTGCCCTAGAGTAAGTACTAGTTTTGACTTTGACCAAAAATTCAAGACCAACCTGTTTGATCTACTTCTTGACATGTTCCCAATGTGACAAGGTGTTGAGCATCTTTGTTTTTATTTCTTCAATGGACACTTTCAAATTTTTAGTCTCCTCAGGTTAGTCAAGACACTCACTTGATTTATTAACCAAACATTTAAGGGATGTGGAAGCATCCTTTTGAATGTCCTCAAGTTTGGTGACCTCATCTACAACCTATCCTCAAAGTGCTACAAATTTATAATTTATTTCTTTTTGATGTGTGCTTATTGTCTCTTCCATTGATTCTACATCCTTGAATGCCTTTGCATGCTCAATTTAGTATTTTATTATAAGGGTTATATCAGTTAATTATTGGCATTAAAGCTATTTTACTTGAATTTGAGCTCCTAAAAATTTGTTGGGATGTGCTAGATTCTCAAAGACCCCATCTAGAATGGGAATCACATCCCCAACTCTATGAAGGCATGCTTGCACACTTACACTACTTCAACAAACTATTTTTTTTCCCATATTTTTTCATCTCTTGGCCTAGGATGCTCTTTACACCATTTTAAGAGGAGGTCCATGAAGGTCTCTAACTTGTCAATTGACTCACCCTCTAAAGGGATTCCATTTATGAGCACTGGACCTTATCTCAAGATAGCCTTACAAATATTTAACATTTTTATTTTAGTGGTTGTCTCGACCTCCAATTGATGATTCAATGTGGTTACTTCTTCTTCCAGTTAGGTGTGGGTAAAAATCTCCTTATTGAATAACTCTACCACCTTGGTATGTTTCTGTTTAGCCCATCATACATCAAATTTTGAAAGAATAATCTATCATGCTACTTTATAACCCAATTTTAATATTATCATGCTAATTTGTATAAGATTAAGCTAAAATGGATTTACCTAAAAGAGTTATGGGCAGCACCACTGCTTGTGGATCTAATACAATACTATCAAAAGGCATCTCAAAATGGAGTTATTCATTATACATGTCAAGGAAAAATGACATCTTGTACCAAGTTTGGATAGATACATCTTCCTGAGGAAGATGGAAATATAGATATAGCAACTTCTTAAGGATGCCTATATGGTATTATGTGCAGAGGTTGATGGCTGCGTCAGACCTTTATGTTCTAACCATGGAGTCAATTGGTTATTTCCCTTTTATGGGATCCCACTCAAGTATCTTGACATCCATGTCTTACTCATGGGAAGTGTTTCTGATGTCAAGGCCATTCAGTCCTTTAGTTTTGAATCCATCCCTCTCTTCACCAAGTAGATCTTCAAGCTCCAAATATGTCTCCTTAAGGGTGGTCTCTTCCTCTTGCACCAAGAAGAGTGTCTTCTCTAAATTAGTGTCTTTTTCTACTTTAACTATCTCCAAGGTCCCTCCTAGTAACTCTTCCAACTCCTCCTTATCATCATCTTTAGGATCTTTTATCTCTTATTCTAAAGGAGTAATTTGTATTTTTGGCACTAAGCCTTTCGATTGACTTGTTAGTGGATCCATGTTTGGAAATGAAGCCCTCTTTAGTGGTGAAGCCCTTTTTGGTAGTGCCTAGGTAGTCCTTTGCCTTTTAAAAGGTTCTAAATAAGAACTTGTAGTGGCATCATGTTCAGAACACTTTTGATTACCTTATAGTGGTGGCACTAGGGGGAGTTTCTCTCTCTCATGTTTTGTGCTTGTCAAAGATTTCTTCTTTGGTTTCAACATATAGAAGAGAATATGGATAAAATCCCCAACCAAGGTTTGATACACCTTGATTTTAGTTTTGTTTGACTTAATATTTTCTCTATATGGTTTCTTCCTAGGGTATCCATACATCTGGTAAAGAGTGTGAACCTTTGAGTCAATCTGTTTAGCTTCAAGTGTCACTATTTATGCATTGTAGATATGGTTTACAAAGTTAATAGAGTACCACACCATGAAAGCACAGGGTATCTCTAACTAAGTATAAAATTCTCTAGATGGGGCCATCTTAATGCACATGAGGGAGTAGTGTTGATTTATAGAATATCTGGCTTAATTACTAACCTATGTAGGTAAGTCCTTTAGAATGCACCACTCATTCTCAAAGGCTTCCTTTATCCCATCATACCATGAATTAATTTTAAGCTTATAATATGAAGTGATCTAACCATGGCAAGTGAATGCCTTATATCGATCTATAAGGGACTTATGCTTAGGAGGGTACACCCATGTCAATTATCTAGATGCATAGTCAAGTACACCAATTTCATATAATACCATTAATAATAAGAACAAACCCCATGAGAACCTATGGTTGGCCATCTAGTGAGACTTATCTAGATCTACTATAATTTTGTTGGAAAATACATCACTTAGTTTTACTTTAGCCCCTCGATGACTTGGTGTGCAATATATAGGTGGGCCATGTTCACCTTTTTCCATTTATCTCTACCACCAATCTTCATCATGATAATTCACGTGGCCACTCATAGGGTGGGATCCTAAAGATTTTTTATATGCATAACATGGCCTTGTTTCTAATACTCAAGTGCCATAGTTTCCTTCTCTATCTATGTCAAGTCCTCTAGATCATATTCAAGGTTTGTGTTAGAGCACTACAACCCTAATACTTTGTTAATTATTTCATACATTATTTTCATCTAGCACCTGACAAAGTAGATATATTCCTCATACACATGAGAGATTAAAAAATTGACTGCTTTGATAGGTTATCAAAAATATGGGAGGTTGAATAATTGAAAAAGGCTAGCATAATCCAAAGCATTGAATATATTCAATTCATAGACCAACTCACTCATAGTTTTTTGGCACTCGACTCTATAATAATTTTTTAGTTCTACCTCATTCCTAGTTTATCAATGGTTGTAATTAAAGACAATATAGGTGGGCACATTAGATACCTAATTTTTAGCACACAACACCATTTTAGGGTAATGCATTTATTCAATTAACAAAGGTGGGGGTGGAGGCACTTGAGATTTCTTTTTCACTTGGTGCACCATCCTTGTTCCCTCGTATCCCATGTGCATGCCTTATTCCTCATGTGATTCTTCCTTGATTGACACTACTTCCCCACCAATACTTAGCTCTTCTTCTTTTGGAATGATAGGTAGTGGTTTAATTTGTTGGGCCTTTTTATTAGGCTATATCACCTTTCATGGAGCTCAAAGGTTGAGGAATAACTATCCAATATTCCCAAATAGATACATTTTTGTTGTTTTAAGTGGCTCAGATCTTTTGATTTGATGCCTATTAATGGTGGATTCCAACCTATGTAACCTACACTCAAGATATTTGACCTCTAAAATATATCTCTGGCTACTCATCTTAGCTCAAATACACTTTAAAAATCAAGAAACAACTGAAAATTATCCCTTTGCACATGACTAAATGTGTAGAAAGCATTTTTCAACAACATGAGTTCATTCTTTTGGCTTTATAAATTCTCAATTGTGGCAATAATAAAATGTGAAATGAACTACTTTATCTTATTATAGGTTCAATGGGGTAATTTGTATTTACTACCCCCCTCTTCGACCATCACTTCACATAATAAATATGACCAATGGTATTACCATGATGTGATTTTGACACACTTGTCATTACCACTACCTCCTTGTATTAAAGAAATGTCTTTTCCTATGATTTTATCAAATTACAAGACAATTATAGGATAATTTAAATATTCATACCAAGGGAATATTAAAACCAAAGGTAGGAATCATTATTTACCTATCAAACCATGCATCACATCTTGTGTAGCCATTATCCTCATCCACTTTCTCTTGTGCACCTTTGCATTCATGTGTATCCCTATAGACCATATCTTGGCACGTCAAACATGTAACACCCCTTACCCTACATTAATAGTGCTTCATGGTTATCCATGAGAATATAAGTATCAAATTAAAAATGATTACAATTTAAAAAAAAAGAGTGAAACTAAGGTAGTTATTTATTGAAAATAATAAATGCTAAACTAATGGCATATGCCTTATTGGTACAAACAAGAAATACTCATTCAGAGAAGTATGATCGAAACTGACTTTCATTGTAATGACTAAGAATAAATTAGCCATCCAATCATTTTAAGCAGCATGCACTTGTGGGATGGATATTATGAATAATAAATTTACCATCCCAATGAAAATAAATCTTCCTAGAGTGGCATGCAAACTTGAAGTCATAGATTAATACTTGCATTCTAGAATTAAAAATCTTATGCTTAAGGTGGTGATCATGCCACATCTTTTATTTGAATTTCTCCATGTCTTGAATCTAATGTGCAATAAAATTAGCTTCATCCAATTATAGTAAAGTATCTAGTCACACTTTTAATGATGATTCATAGTCTATCCATCCACGCGTATAATGCAAAGCGAGGGAACCAATAAATCTACTAGAAAAATTACCTTAGTATTGAACACAAGATTGAATGGCATGATTTTGTTGTGATGCTTGTAGGTTATTTGATAGGCCTAAAGAATTATAGACACCTAATTAGTGCATCTAATATTACATATATTTTTTAAATTCATTCAAAATATTTTGTTGAATGCCTCAATAGTGCCATTTGCCTAGGGATGATATGGTGTGGTCTTGTGGTGAGAAATCATGAATTCAATCAATAGTAATTGAATAGTCTCATTAAGGGAGTGAGTACTATGATCAATAGTAAAACTCAATGGATAACCAAACTTTGTAATAATATTATCCCAAATGAAATGCACTATAGTAACTATAGTATAATCTTGTGTTGGTGCAGATTCAACCTAGTAGGTAAGATAATTAATTACAGTGATAATGTAGCATGAATTAGTATGCTATCTTGATGGGGTGATGGGGATAACAAAATAAATGGCTCATTTCTTAAAAGTTTCCTATGATATAATAGGTTGAGTGGCATTTCATCCCACCAATTAGGCTATCAGAAAGTTATGTTTCATGGTCTGAGAAGAAAATAAAATGGTTTTCCAATAGATATTATCATAATTTTGAAGTGCATAGACCATATAAAGTGTCTCATGCTCTATGGTGGTATAGATACTTTTGGATAGAGTAAGATTTATACTTCCAAATCAAGTAGGGTGATATATATTACCCTCATCAAGGTGAGCAAGGATCACATTGACTACCATGCCATAAGCATTGACATGGACATAAAACAATTTAGTCTAGTTGGGGAACTAGAGAATCAATATGGTGATAAGCTTGTCCTTTAAGGATACAAAATATTCTTCACATGAGTGGCTCCAAATTAAATTTTCATTATGTTTTATGAGTTCCTCTAGAGGCACTACAATCCTTGAATAACTATGGATAAATTTCTTATAGTACCTAGTATGACCTAGAAAGGCATAAATCTCTCATTGGGTAGTTGGCACTAGTAAACAGAGGATGCCATAAATCATTTTGGGGTCCACTAGAACTCCATCTCAAAAAATAATTAAACCAAAGATAATTCCAAATAGAGTAGAAAAAAGACACTTATTGAAATTGAGATAAATTTGAAGTGTCCTATAGTGCTCAATCATAATCCAAAGATTGGAATAGTGGTCTTTCACCAGGCTGTATACTATCTAATAATCTAGATAAACTTGAAGGAACTTATGAATAAATTCATTAAAGACCTCAATGGCTATCTAAGAGAATATATTGAGGGCATTATTTAACCTAAATGGCATGACAATATATGTAAAATACACCCACTCAATGGCAAATGTAGTCTTGTGCCTATCCTCTTCTACGATATGAACTTGATGATATCTAGAGAAACCATCTGTGAAGGTATAAATTTAACACCTAGTGACACCTTCGAGGATTTCTTTGGTGAAAGGTATTGAGAAAGGATATGTAATTTAAGTTGTACTAAGTAACCTATAATATACACAATCCTGATGCACCCATCTTTTTTAATGCTTATCATCATAGGGCTAACCCACTTGGACTCATCAATAGGAGTAATGACTCCTACACAAAATGTGTTATCAATTTCTTCTTTAACCCATGCATGTAAATTAGGATTCATTTTGTAAGGCTATTTCTTGACTAGAAGAGTGCCTTTAACTAGTTTTATATGAAATTGACCCAAATATGAGTGAACACCCTTAATCTAACTATTAATTCTATGGAAAACATATATATTCCTTTCAACATCTCAAACACTTTGGAGATTTTAGTATTAGACCAGTATTTTCCCATAGTAACCATATTTGGTGCATCTTCCATTGAAGGTTTCACTATATGGTTTGAAGTGGTTCCAAGTATAGGTATAATGTATATGAAATAATATCATGAATAATTATAGTACCATACTCTATGTGTATATCTAAATTATTTATCAATGGATCAGGTAGAGTAGATCCTTCACCTTCATCAATTTAGAGCACAAATTTTTTCTTACCTTTATGAATTTCTTCTGAGTGCATTATTAACTACAAGTTTTGGTGTAGAAGAAGACTACTCAATAGGCTCACTGAAGATGGCTAATCCTTCCTCTGACATACCATGTATGCTTTTTAGATGGTCTTCAATAGGACTAGGGTCACCAATTATTTCTTGATGTATTTCTTTTAGAGTAAGGAAAAAATCCATCCTTGGGGATGGATAAGATAATGCCAAAACCATATTATCCTTAAGTAGGTGCCAAAAATGGGTACCTAGATGGAATTACTCAGGAACATACCAAGATCCAAGTGTGTAAAGTGCCATAAAATGCATGAACCCATAGATATTCTAGTAAGAAAGTTTCATTAGCCTACCATATCACCTTGTATACTTCAAGCTAAGGTTTTGGTGATCGAATACCACTATATTTGATAGTACTATATATGTGGTTGTCATGATGAAACTAATGATGTAAGGAATAATGTATATGGTCCCAATGAAGAAGGCACTCATGATGTATTCACCACCATCTTGTTTATTTGCCATCAAGAATGTGAAAAAGTGATCACATGTGATCAACATCAAAATCATAGGAGGCCTCTAATTATTGGACAAATTCATGGAATTCCATTTACCCATGGAATTGTGAAACTTCATCTAACCTTTCAAGTGGTGTAGCCACAACTGGTACACACATGACTTTCCTAATGACAAGATGAATACACCTATGGTGCTTGTGATACTTGTATCAAGTGTCTTTATGACTACCAATGTTACACATACTCTCCTTGTAAGGTCATAGTCACCTTGCACCCATAAATCATGGGTATTAATCATATTATCATAGAAGGATTATGCATATATCAATTATAAGATGTCATCAAGGGTGGGATCATGATGTTCACTACCTCAATCTATGACATTGTATATGTGATTAATATCCTCATCAGTGTTAATAGGTTCAACATACGAGGGCTCACTGATCAGTATTTTCAAAGCTGATATATATAGTCTTGAATCTTAACTTAGCATTGTTAGCATAACATAAAGGATGACCCAATAGGTCTAGGAAGTTATCAATCTTAGCCAATTTTATAACTTCAAAGTTTGTTTTGAAAGGAACCCTAAGGATATCCATAGTGGTATTTTTAAGGATGCCAATTGGTAAAGCATGGGTCTTATTAGCCATGAAAAATACATGGGGTGAAGGTTGTAAGGCCAGGTTATCCATCTTTCACCATGCATCCTTTTTGAGGACATTGACCTTAGTGTTGGTGTCAACTAAAATGTCCTAGATTACCCATCCATTGATGGTAGTATTCACCAATATTTATTTATCCTCTTATGGGCTAGGGGAATGGGAGTATCTTGTTATCGAGCATAGTTTAATTAATAATATTTAATAGGTCTTGGAATTTTGTTCTTAATCTAGTTACATAATAGGGGTATAATATCCTCATCTAATAAGTGCTTTCAAATCTCTTGGAACTCATCTCATGTTGCATCTTAGTGATTTTTGGCCTTCTATATATCAACACATTAAGTAGCATCATAGTCCTTAATAAATTAAATATCACCTTATAATTATGCTACCAAATTCATAGTATATTAGAGCACTTCTTTCTCTTACTGAGAATCAAGATACCTAGCTACATGAGGCTCTTTGAATTGTACCTTTTTAATAACTGGAGTGGATGTAGACTAAGACTATCTACCATTGCACATTATAATATTAACTTGTTGAGTTGTTAGAGTGATAGGGCATGGTATCCAGTGTGGTTTCTCAATGCATATCATATCGACACCCTTCTCATTTATTTATTTTGTAATATCCATGTATAAATTAGGATATTCTTCTAAATGATGCTCATTTTTACAAAAATCACATGTAGGATAGAGTGAGAAGTCTCACTGGTAGTGATGCAGATAACCACATTTGTGTCATGTTCATGGTGGAAAGAATCCACCTCCTCATCCTTAACCTTAGCCCTACCCATGATAAGTGTCTTTCTCTTGATTATTTGACATAGAAGCTTAAGACATACCATGCATGCACTCCTCATGAATATCATTGATGAGACAACAATCATTGGTGTCATGGGTATATGCATCACATATCTTAAAGTAATTAAACACTTTCAACTACATGGCACATTGAAATAAAAGACAAGCTCAAACATCATGTTCATCCTAGAAAATCTCACATGATTGATTTAGTATAATGTGTATATATTTATGAGGATAATTATTTTTGTTATGGACCTCAAACTCATAATCAGTACACCATAGGACATTATGAGTGTCATGAGCACTATGTGCAGCCAACTTTTCTAATTGGGATACTATTTTAGGGATTTGAGCCTCCATAAAAGGGTTGATTCCTATATCAATGCTTCTAATAGATTTTCCATGGAGGGCAGTTTCCAAGGTCTCTCATAGGCTGATAAAGGTTCTTTGATATAATGTTTGTTTACAAGGGAGCAACAAACCTCCCATGAGCCATTGAGCATGTTAAATAGAATTGATATTGAATGAAAGCTTAGAAAAGAGAATCTTGAACCATGCATCATAATTTCACACACTCTCAATTATCTCTTTTTATATATCCTTTAGTACAACAATACTTTGTTTCTCAAACTCTAGAATATCAAATTCCTAGAGTAATGTTGCCTTACGATGCTCATAATCAACTACTACTTGTTGAGGATCATATTTCCTATACCATTTGTGCACTCGCTCCAAGAGTATGGATATAAATTGTGTGGTTTTTCTCTTAGAATAGGTTATGCCACATGATCTCCAAATAAATTCACACTTTTGAACATGTTCAATGTCATTTTCCACACCTCAATATTATAGAAAATGAAGTGTCATTTCATAGTACATAGTGGGTGGTTGAGGTGCTTATAACAATGACTACTGAGAACTTCCAAGTCCTCTTATTCCTTGGGGGGAAGTCTACCACTTCCTCCTATTCTACCTCCTAGTACACCAAATGAACCATCAATTAATCTACTTCCCACACCTCTAGCTTCAATCCACTCAAGATGTTGGGTGCTAGGGTAGGTTGATTCACTATATTTAATCCAGTACTTTGCCCACTACTTATGTTGGGTCCACTAAGTATACCAAGTTGGGCCATGAATTTATATTTTAAAGAAAATAAAGAGTCAATACACTAGTGTATAACACTTGCTTAACTAAAGGTTTTGTTATAAGGTCAGTTTCTGACTCTATGTTATTTATATCCTAGTTGTGGATAAGTAGTTTATCTAGCTCAAAAACATGAGCTCATACTAGGTTGGCTCAATTTGGGTTATTTAGTGTCCACTACCTAGATTATTTCTCTTTCATACACTTGAGATATCATTGGTTTTATTTCAAAATTTAGGGAGTCCTTGTGCTCTTCCACTTCCCTATAGATTGTAACAACACTTTATGAGTCATCCCATCTACTTCCTATGTCACTTCCACATATAATCCTTCACCAAGCTTAATATATTTGTGATTCTATAATTAATAATAAATAGATACCATTTTGAACCAAAAATATTTCACAAACACCCCTACATTACCCTACCAACGGTGCTTCTCATGCAAGGGAGAGTTTATCCTTCCATGGGAAAAATTTCAAGTCTAGTGTCAATAAATAACTTCTTCACCTTTAGTGGGAAATGCTTGAGATACAAACCACATGGTTCTCCAAAAATATGGTACTTAGGTTATTTTAGACAAGAATAATTTTAAATGGTGTACTCCAAGACATAACTATTTAACACCCCTTTCTACCAGAGATCACTAGTTTGCATCTATGATGATCCCAAGTATGCTAAATCTATCTGATGTTCTATTGTCCATGTTATATTCCATACATGATTTATTGACCATTATTGAGCATATGTTGTGATCCAATCATGAAAATGAACAAGAACTTATAAAAATAAATTTTCATATAAGGAACTATGGATATTTTGTTCAATCCATGCATGCATAAAAACTCCTAGCTCAGGAAATAGAACTAAAAAGTTATCTTCGACATTGGTAAGAAATCATTAAATATTTTTGAGAGATAATTGCTCAATAATTATCCAACATCATGCAACAAGTGTCAAAGATCTTTAAAATAGAACCAAAATGTTGGGTTAAATTTCTATCTAGACCTTTCCCTAGGCACACACTAAAGTGACTAACACCCAACAATCTAATGTGTTCGCATTTCAATAAAGACTTAAATTTATTGTGCACTCACTCAAATCATACAACAAGAAATTATTTTCCATGGATTTTATCATGTGAAGGTGTACTTATCATATATTGGTGCTTGAACATATACTTTATTCAATGACTAACCAAAAAAATAAATACATGGATGCGGGTCAAAGTTCATTAAAGTGAAAAAAATGATTAAAATAACCATTACCATTATATCTATAGTCCACATTGATCATGTTCAAACAAAAAATATTCTATTCATCATATCCATAATAGATCCACAAGTTACATAACAAATATATAGTGCAAATCAATGATACAAATTAGCTATAAACTAGTTTACAATAACAAGATTACAATGATATCTATAATTACACCAATGGAATGGCATTAAAATATAATCAATCACTATAAAATAATGATCAACCACATTACAAAGATCTAAAAAATGGTATTTACACTTGGTTCTCCCCGACCAAGTAGTTACAATAGTTATGACACTCTTAGTGACTAGCTAATAATCTCTAGTGGATTAAGATTCATGGTAGCCATATACATTATTTCCCTAAGGACCTAGGAATTTTCACCCCTATATTTGTATTCAATGTTGGATCCTCATTTCCAAGTGTCTAACTTCATGCAGTCTAGTGCTAGACTCATGCATGATTTAATTTTGTTCCATCCATGAGAATCACTCCTTAACTATTTCCCACTTCCTTCATGCTCCCCAAGTATTTTGTTTATATTTCAAGCCCTTAGCTCTTGGGTTATTCATTTATTATTCCTTCCCTCTAACTAGGTCTTCTCATGTTATGATCTCTTACTCCATGGTCTTATGCACATGTATAACTTTCATGTTGTGCTTGTTTCATGCCATGCTTTTTTTGTGCCATATTTATTTTTCATTGCTATTAAAAGACTTATCCAAAATTTGGGATACAACATCTACACATTATAACCATATTCCTTTCTCATTTACCATATAATACTTTTATTTTTGTGATGATTAGCAAAAATTTTAAAAACATTTGTATTTTATCACTATTTTTTAACCATAATTCTCTACTTTTTAATCTCCATTGCACTTTGATATATTCTAGTAGTTTTATCTTCTTCATCTCTAATTCTTTAATCCTGACAACCTCATCAAAAAAATTTTCAAAATATTGAACATAGAAATCAATAATTTATTATTCCATAATTAAAATATCATATTCTAAGTCTTGACACTTAATGATATCCCATCTAACCACAACCTTGTCCACTTTTTTAAAATCAGATGCAAATTACACTTTTGAGAGAGCATCAAAGGCTATCCACTCATCATTAACTAACTTGATGAATTCATCATCCTTCAACCATGATGGGTTGAATTTAAATGGGATTAGAGGCTTAATGTTATTATTTTAAATTAGAAATAGAATCATAAGATGGTATGGATCTCTTATCGAAGACACCCAATATCTAATTCTCTCATATCCATTTAATAGGTAGTCATAGATTAAAAACTTAGTGAATCTCTTAAACACTCTATCAATATCAACTCACAAATTCCTCCAAGTAGGTATCAACTTAATAGGTTAAATATCTGCCAACTTATCCTCCTCTAATTTGTATAAAGAGTAATCATCTAATGGATATATTATCATTGAACATCCCCCACACTTTATATCTTTTAGTAGAAAATTTTTAATCTCCCTTGATAGTGGTATTACAAGCTCCCAAACATTTATGTGCAAACATGACCTCCCAAAAATCTACTCTCTCCTCATAAGGCCCACAAATATTTTCCATGTCCTTTTTTTTTCTAACTCCAAAGAATAAAGTACCCCCAAATGCTAGAAACAAAAAAATTATATCTAACCAACCTCATAGTATCTTTCCTCTAGCCTAAGATTAAACTCTTAGAGTTTCTAGTAAAGTCTGTGTCCAAAAAATCCCAATCTTTTTATATTTTTGATAAATTCCCAATAACATTTACTCCTTCCCCCTTAGTCTCCTAAATCAAGATAATATCTATCTTGTGAAAATCAACCTAACTCTTAAGGGCAAAATTTTTAGAAGAGTTGCCCAACCCTCTGATTTTAAGGGACTAAATTATCATGGATTACACCTCTTCAAATCTTGTCCCACTCTAAGGGAACTTAAAAGTGTTTTTTGTTTTTTTACTAACTTTAGAATGTGCTTATGATAGTTGAGAGATATGATCTCTCCCTAAATAAGGACTCTTACATCCTAATTTTTCCTATGCCTCCTTATATTATACCAAATTTCATGTCTATAATGACTAGTTAAGATCAAAGGGGATATATTGGTTACTTTAAAGCAAATAATGTTTATATTGATTTAAAAGATAAAAATTATACCTAAGTCATAACTGATCTATTTAAAATATTCATTAATATGACCTATCCTTCTACATCCAAATTGGCCACTCTAATTTCTTGAGATCTCAAATGATCTCCCAATAGTCTTTCACCTCTTCTCTTATTATTTTTTGTATTTCTCCCCAAACCTTCTTCGAGAGCCTTAAACTTAGTCCTCCTTTTAAAAAAAATTGTAAGATGGCCTATCTACATGATCACTAGACTTTATGTAAGGATTGTTATCTTATCAAATGGATGATAATGTTGAATGATAAAAAGATTCAACAACATCACATCCCATCCATTGACAAACAAAGAATTAATCATTAGTCAATTGGTTTCTAAAATTATTTTAAATCATATATTACACTAAGCATTCATCATAATTACCCACCTCCATATATTTACCAACTTATGTTGCATAATTTTCTTTTTTCTCCCTCTCGATCTTAAAATCTGATTCTAACATCCTCCTCCAATCTTTGTGGGTGAAGTGAAGAAATGAATCATATGACATATGTCAATAGGCATGAAATCTAGCTCACCTAAAAGGAATTCCCACATACTCTAAGGATTGAATATGCTTCCAAGGATAATAATCCATTTATATTTCCTCTTCCAATCCCCATTTTAGATTTAGTTCAACTAAAATTCTAGGAACTATCCTAAATTAATTCTTTAAGTAGATATCATCCACCTTTATATAAGTCCCTATGTTGTCCATGATGTCCTTAAAATCCTCCATAGTATATAAATCAAAAGGTAGGCTCAAAAGCTTAACCTAAAATTGGTTGTGTCAAGGACCTTTCTACCTGAGGATCAAAACTTGAGAACCACTTCTTTATAGTTAAAGGATATGACCTCCAAAACCATCTATTTCTAAAAAAATTCTCATGTCTTCTTTTGATTTGAAAATTAAATCAATCCATCCCCTAACCAATATATAAAAGACTAGAATGTACCCTAGAACTAGTCTCTAAAATTGTGCCATCCAAATTTCTAATTTATTACTAGAGATTCTCCTTCCAAAAAAATAGCTAATTAGATAAATCTTCATTGGCACCAAAAATGTATCCCTTTTAACATCCTCCCCTAGAATTATTATAACTCTTTTCCCCTAAAGCTTCATGTACATTTCACCTTTCTTCCCTAAAATTAGTGTAGATAAATCTAATATCTTCTCCTTTAGATTTGTTGGTAGATTGAGCCTAACTTCAACACTATTAATTAGATACTCCAACAAGGATCCATAAATCCCCATAGTTTTATCTAAAAAATAAGTGAAGATCCCATTTTAGTTTTGTCCCTTGGCTGCCCTAACCTTGAACCAAAATGTAATTCAAAGTTTTATATAAATCATTAGAGGCCCTTGAAATACCAATAGTCTAAGGATCTATATAACCCCTATATTGAATGAAAGGAGTAAAACTATTCGATATTATCCAGGCCTTATCCCCTAGCA
The DNA here is from genome assembly GCA_037957365.1 of Torreya grandis. Lineage (NCBI taxonomy): Eukaryota > Viridiplantae > Streptophyta > Pinopsida > Cupressales > Taxaceae > Torreya > Torreya grandis. The sequence goes on from JARHVA010006008.1 coordinate 108,134, forward strand.
CACAAAGATTTATAAGAGACACCTTCTCTAACCTCCTAGCAATTCATTCACTTCCTCTAATACTACATCCATCTCCCAACATATGAATAGGAATTCCTTGTAAGTGTGTGTGTCTCTCTATAAACTTAAGAAAGGGGAGACCTAAACCATCCCTATTTTTTTTAATTTTACAACCTTCCACTAATAAAATAGTTGTGCCTTCATGATGATCTTCAAAACAATCCACAGGTTCTTATTACTTATCAATATTTTCTAAATATAAAAAATAATGTCTTCTTACCTCTACTACATCCATCTTAACCCTATCAATGTTGGATAACTGTATCTAAAATAAAAAAGGAAATATAATTAGTCATAATGCCAAACAATTCTCATATGAACTTGATCTAATACAAAATAACACTAGGGCAGTTTCAATCTTACTACCATTTCCCAAATTATAGTGAGAATGTCATCACTAATAAATATTCTAATACTAGAGGATCTACTCTCTTCCCTCTCAAATGAACCCACTTAGAAAAGGAGAGAAAATTTCACTTGAACCAAGGGTAAGAAATCACAAAATAATAGCCTTTATTAAGACAAACAAAAATGCTTGTCAAAATAACCATCAAACAACTTAGATCAAAGTCACCTCTTTGGCTAAAAGGCCAAAAACATTCTATTTATATTAAAGTTATAACCTATGGAAATTAACATTCATGAAGATGTATTAGATTTTAAATTTAGTGATCAAATGTAGGCCAATGATGTTAAAATAATATATTCTTGTCATCCCACCTACCTTCTTAAGCTCCAAAACTATATAGCAACCACCAATAGACTTTAATACAATAATTTGAATTTGAAATTTGTGAACCATTTGGATTTTAGGGGGAAAACTAGTGGTAGGTGATAATCCTAGTTAGTAGACAAAAAATAAAAAGAGAGAAACATATGTTAGAAAAGTTAAAATATTCACATAGTTGTAGTAGTCAAAAAAAGAAAGAAGCTTGGAGAATATAGAGTAGGAGAGAAGGAGAACCCAACAACAAATTGTGGAGGACAAATGAGGTAGAATAGAGTAAGAAGAACATTAGTAAATAGAGCAAGAGAATGTTTTACTAATAGTAGTTAGACCATAGGTAGATAAACATAATATAAGAAGAAAATAGAGCATCTATAATATTATATATCTCAACTAATAGGAAGCAAAAATGAGATCAAAATAAAAGTTTTTTGTGAGTAAATTGTAAATAGCTATAGCTGTATAAGTATAAGGATTTAAATTAGTTTGTAATAGAGTTTGAGGATCAAATTAATATATGATAACTTTTATTGTTTCTAGTCCAAATTTGCCTCCCCTATTTTATTATTTTTATCATGTGTTTTTAGTGCATTTACAACACTATAATGAAAGCTTCAGGATTAATCAAGAGCTTCACTCTTTGTTTGTTTATGTTACCCTTGTACACCTAGGCCTACAAATTATTCTTCTAATGATTGGTATCAGATATCCCTTAGGTTATAATCCCATTTAGACATGGATATAGGTAGTTATAATTCATGTCAACAACCCTTACATTTGACGGAATAAATATGATGTGTGGGGTATCAATATGAAGATTATATTCAACTCTCAAGATCTATGAGAGTTGGTTGAAGGTGGATACAATGAGTTTTTAGACCTAGTATCCTTAAATGCACTATTCCAAGAACAAAATAATGCATTGAAAGATAATATGAGAAAGGATGCCAAGTCACTTAGCTACATACAAATGGCAATGGTTGATTTAGTTTTTTCAAGGATAGCAACAACTATCCATTCTAAAAAATCATGGGATATTCTTCAAAATGCTTATCAAGGGAGTGACAAGGTGAATATTTTCAAGTTTGATCTCTAAATAAGGTAATTTTAGACCCTCAAAATGAACAATAATGAGTCTATCAATAAATTCTTCATAAGGATAATGAGCATAGTGAATCAAATGTAGACATGGGGTGATGTAATTAAAGATCACAGGATCATAGAGAAGGTGTTGAGGAGACTTCCAATCAAATTCAACCCTATAATGGTTTCAATTGAATATTTGAATTATTTTATTCAAGTGACAAAATATTATATAATGGGTTCCTTGTAATAACATAAACAAAGTTTGAATAGGTCAACCACATTTTCCCATGAGCAAGCATTCAACACCAATGTGAATGTGAGAGGATGAGAGAGAGGAACAAACAATAGAGGGAGAAGAATAAATTGTAGTAATAAATAAGGTGGAAGTCATAGCCATCAAGAGTCACATGGAAGAGGAAGAGAAAGGAGAATCAACAATTCTAGAGGAGGATCTACACAAAGGTATGATGAGTCTAACATCTAATGTTATTATTGTAAAAATTATGGACACTATGCTAATGAGTGTAAAAAAAAGGAATATGACATGAATAGGAAGAATTAAAATGTATCCAAAATTCAAGAGGTAAAACCTAATAGTAATGAGAAAGGTGGAAATTTGTTTATAACATGCAACATTGTCAAGTAAAGCGGTAAACAAACATGGTACTTGGATAGTGATTGTAGCAACCACATGAGTGGGAACAAAGAGATGTTTAACCACATTGATAAATCCATAAAATCAAAGTTGAATATGGGAAATAATTATAAGGTTCCCATCATGGGCAAATGTAACATATCTATTCACACTAAACAAGGTGATAAAAGGCAAATTCAAGATATTTACTATATACCCAGGTTGAAGCACAACCTTATTAGCATTGGGAAGCTTGTCCAAAAGGAATACAAGGTTAGATTTGAGAATGGATAATGTATAATTTATAATAGGATTGGTTTAAATATGTATATTTTAGTATTCAATATGATAATTAATCATATGTTTCCATTGAGAATGCAAAGTGAGCTCGCAATAACATTTAAAATTATGGTAGTAGATGAGTCTACTCTTTCACATCTAATATATGAGAATTTGATATTTTATAGGCTTAATCTTCTTCACAAGAAAAAAATGGTGAGAGGGTTTCCCCTTATATAATAACTAAACAAATCATATCAAGGTTACATATTTTGGAAGTAACATAGGAGCACATTTACCATGGGTAAATCATGGAGAGCTTGAGATCCTTTAGAGTTGATCCATTCAGACTTGTGTAGTCCAATGAACACCCCCTTATTATCCAATAAGGTCTACTTCATTAAATTCATTAATGACTTTAGTTGAAAGACATGGGTTTAATTCTTAAAGAATAAATCAAAAGAATTTGAGATCTTCAAGTAGTTCAAGGCCATGGTGGAGAAGCAAAGTGGCTATTAAATCAATATTTTGAATATGGATAGAGGGAGAGAGTATATCTCTAATGAGTTTATGAATTTTTGTAAGGATCATTAGATAAATAAGTAATTTATATCCAAGTATACATTGAAATAAAATGGTGTGGCTGAGAGGAAGAATAGGGCCATCAAAGAGATGGCAAGGGGCATGCTAAAGGCAAAAGGTTTACCTACTAATTTCTAGGATGAGGCTATATAAATAGCCATATACTTGATAAATATTTGTCTAATGAATAATATTATGGATATGATCCCTTAATAAACATGTATCATCAATAAACCTAGTGTTGAACACCTTAGAGTGTTTTATTATGTTGCATATGCACATGTGCCCAAGTAAAGAAGAACAAAGTGGGATGACAAAGGTGAGAAGTTTATATTCATTGGGTATAGTGACCAATCAAAGGATTATATATTGTATAATATAATCAATAAGGAACTCATAATCAACCAATATGTTTAATTCATTGAGCATGAAGTTTGGGAAGAGAGACATGAAGAAGAACAAGCACAAACAAGGGCTATTAGACCCTTTATTGAATCTAAACTATCAGGTAGTACATATACTCATGCACCAAGTTGGAACCCTATTTCACAAAGGGTTGATTAATCTAGTGGTAGTAGCCATATATGAGGTCAAAGAGTTGTTTATGAGTCAACATCATCCTCCTCCAACTCAAGACAATGCCTAATAAGGACAAGGAGCTTGAAATAAGTCTATGAACAGTCAAGGTATGAATAAAATAAAGATGAAATAATGAATTATGCTCTCTTTTTATTAGTTTATCCTATCTAATATGAGTAAGTAGTCAAGGATAACAAGTGATGTGAGGTAATGGATGAAGAAATGCATGTTATAGATAAAAATAATACTTGGGAATTAGTTGACCTTACAAAAAGAAAAGAGGTCATAGGATTCAAGTGGGTGTATAAGACAAAAACCACTCCCAAAGGCAAGATAGATAGGCATAAGGTAATACTAGTGGTGAAGAGCTAGAATCAAAGGATTAAACATGACTATAATGAGACATTTTCATCCATAATAAGGCTAGAAATGGTGATGAAAATCATATCCATTATTGTTCAACACAAATGGAAGGTGTATCAAATGAATGTCAAGTCAGCCTTCTTGAATGGAGTACTAAAAGAAGAGGCATATGTGGGTAAACCACCTATAAATGAGATTCTCAATCATGAAAATAATGTGTATAGGCCGAAAAAGGCATTTTATGGGCTTAATTAAGCACCAAGGGCATGGTGCAACCATATAGATTCATACTTGTTGAGCAATGGCTTTATAAAAAGTGATAGTGAACCCACACTCTACATTAAATCAAGAAAAGGTGATATTTTAATTGTTGTTTTACATGTGGCTGATATAATATTCATCAAAAATGTAAATTAGTCAATAGAAGAGTTCAAAACAACCATGAAAAAGGATTTTGAAATTATTGATTTAGGCTTGTTGAAGTACTTTATTGGTATATAAGTAAGGCAATTTAATAATTTTTGACAAGAAACTAGTGTTTTTAAAATTTTGGAGTAATTTTTGGTGACCTTCCCACAGATGAAAAAATCAAAAATTATTTTTATTTGATAGTCATTATTTTTATGATCAGTTTGAGCTCTTGTTTGCACAAGAGATATTAGAGAGGTTTAGGATGTTGGAAAACAGGCCAGTATCTACACCAATAGAGATAAGTTTGAAGTTGTGTAAATATGCTTACGCTAGTAATTTAGACCCCATACAGTATAAGAGCTTAGTCATAATCCTAATGTATTTGACTATAACTAGGCTAGATGTCATGTATGCAGTCAGCCTCATATCTAGATTCATGGAGATGTTAAAGGAGACACATTGGTAAGTGGACAAGAGGATATTGAGGTACATAAATAGAATTAAATATTATAAAATTTTATATGTAGTAGTAGATGAGTTTTATTTAGTGGGATACATAGATAGTGATTGGTATGGCAGTCTTGATGATCAAAAGATCACTTCAGGGTATGTATTTCATCTTGGGTTAGGAGCCATATCTTGGGCTTTAAAGAAACAACCCATATTTTCACTTTTTATAGCTGAAGTAGAGTATATAAAAAATAATATATCAACATGTAAATCTATATGGTTAAGAAGGATAATTTCATATTTACATGAGGAGTAACAAGGAACTTCTATGGTTTATTATGATAACATATCCTCCATATCATTGCCAAATAACCCTATCTTTCATGGTAGGAGTAAGCACATTACAATCAACTATCACTTCATTTGAGAGTTAGCATAAAATCATGTGATAGAGATTAAATTTTATAAGTTAAATAAACAACTAGATTATATATTTATTAATCCTTTACCAAAGTATAGTTTTATGCACTTAAGAGGAAGGTTAGGGGTCTTAGATGTAGCAACATTGGTCGTAGATGATTGTATGTTAACTCCAAAGATCAAAAATGAAGCTTTAGAGTTCATCAATGAAGCTCCAAATTTCATTAGCAAAGCACTGGAGTACATAAATGAAGCTCTACATTTCAACAGTGAAGCTTCAGAGTTCATCAATGAAGCTCTAAAGTTTGACAATGAAGCTCTAGACTTCACTATTCAAGCTCTAAATATGTACAAAATGAATTTAGAGGCACATGGGCAGTTAAGAAGGAGCTACATATATGTTTTAAGGGCTGAGAATTATTATAATAAGAGTGGTAAGAAGGCCAATAATAAGGGGGAGTGTTAAAATAATATATTCTTTTCCTCCCACATATCTTTCTAAGCTCTAAAATTGCACAATAACCACGAACAGACTTTAATGTAATAATTTAAATTTGAAATTTGTGAAATGTTTAGAGTTTGGGGAGACGATTGGTGGTAGGTAAGAATCCAAAATAGTAGACAAAAAAAATAGACAAAATTTATGTTAGAAAAGGCAAAATATTCACATAGCTTTAACAATCAAAAAAAAAGAGGAGCTTAAAGAATATAGAATAGGAAAGAAGGAGAACCCATCAGTAGATTATGGAGGATAAAGGAGGTAGAATAGAATAATAATAACATTAGTAAATATATAAAGATAATGTTTTTTTAACAACAATTATACCATAGGTAGATCAACATAATAGAAGGAAGAAAATATAACATCTATAATAGCATATAGTTTAACCAATAAGAAGTAAAAAGAAGATCAAAACAAAAGTTTTTTGTGAGTCTATTTTAAACAATAGTAATTATGTAAGTATAGGTATTTAAATTAGTTTGTAATAAAGGTTGGGAATTAAATTAATATATGCAAACTTGTATTATTTCCATCCCAACTCTACCTCCCCTATTTTATTGTTTTTAGCATGTGTTTTAGTGCATTTACAACACTCTACTGAAAGCTTTGAGATTAATCAAGAGATTCAATATTTTATGTGTTTACTCTACCCTTTTCCACTTGGTCCTACATATTATTCTACCAAAAAAAGAGGGATTTTAACTCATCATATAGCCATAAAAGAAATAGAGAGGAAATTATCCAGACAGTCCAAATCTTTGTCGAGCTTTTAGG